>JAKLNT010000012.1:0-171190 GCA_022814375.1 Aspergillus quadricinctus | reverse complement strand
CTTGAGGAGCGTTCTGAGAAGGTTGGAAGTGGCCAGCTCCTTGCCCTACCACTTGAGGAGCGTTCTGAGAAGGTTGGAAGTGGCCAGCTTCTTGCCCTGCTTGTTGGGCTTGAGGATACGCACCGTGTTGGACGTAGAGAGGCGCTTGCACAGGCGAAGGAGGATTCCAAGCTCGCTTAAGCAGCAAAGGAGGAGGAGCTTGCTCAACCCGAGGAGGATTCGAAGCTTGATCAGCTGGAGGAGGATTCCAAACAACTTGCTAGTCTCAAGTCAGCATCTGGCACATCTCGCCAACCTGTCGGATAGAATAACAGAACAGTGTAGGTTAGAAGAGTTGTTACTCACATTGAAGTTGGGGAACAGTCTCTGATAGCGCGCCAGCGCAAGACGTAACTGCATGTTCTCCTGTCGTAGCAGGTTAACTTCTGCGCGGAGCCTTTCAACCTCACGATTCAATCTCTCAGTCTCCCCCCGAGTATGGGTCTCCCCGGACACGAAAGTTCTTGTGCATCGCATATTTCTTTTCGCACATTCTGCACAGCCATCGGCATTGTTGTCGCACTTCAACTTGTAATGCTGAATAGAAGACCGTGGTTAGTATCTATGTAGCAGAAAACTGGGCAATAGGAGGAAGGCAACTCAGAGGAGCTCACTCACGGTATCCGTTTGTGTACTCATCTATTGATGCGTTATAGCAAAAGACAGTGGAGGAAGGGATTATCGATCACTTACTCTGCAATTGTCACACGCTCTGTCGACACGCGTGCGAGGATTGTTCTTGATCTTTGCACGCGCCGTCTCCACGGGGTCTGGCACTGGTTCGCTCTTCTTGCGACGATGCCTTTTCACCGGAGGCTGCTTGCTGGGTGCAGTCGAAGGTCCTGCGGCGGACTCTTTGTTGTTGACTGGGATTCCCCCTGCGGCTTCTTTTGCGGCCTCTTTCGCTTCCTGCACTTGTTCTTGCCGCTGTTTCCCTTTGTCTCTGCTTTGCTCAGCTTCTGCGGGAGCAGTTTTGGTACCAAGGGCCTCACCACTCACAGTCTGGCTAGGAACGGCAGCTGTCGTTTTCGGAGCTTTGGCAACAGCTTCAGCGTTCAACACTGAAGAGGACTGTCCGCTATTCGCTCCACTGCCTAGGTTTGAATCTCGTGCTTGTTTTTTTCGGTTGTCATTGTCGCTGTTGCCGACATCGTCAATCCTCCGCTTTCTCCCGGACATCTTGTCTTGGTGTACTTACTGCTGAGAAGTCGGCTTGGTGCAAACGCTGAGGGACGATCGGTACTTCGAATCGGTCGTGAGAGGATAAAGCAGGGAAGTAAGTGCGAGTGAGACGATAGCTGATTCCAATATAGAACTGGTTTCTGTTGGAGAGTCCCAGATGCAGAAAGAGGAGCTGTACTTATACCTCATCTTGACGGGGTTCTGCTATGCAAGTCAATCATTGGCTTCATTGTTGGCTCTTCTTCAGATACAACAGCAACAAAAGGATTCTGAAGCATACAATGCCAATTTGCACAAAGGGATTCAGCCATCCAAACTATTTCATGGAGATGTGGAGGGCAAAAAATAGACATCAGTTTTGCTGGTTCGACATGCACCTTCGCAAGGTGCGAAAGACCTTTGACGTCGCCATAATAAGATTTTCATTGAAAGTGATGAAGCACAAGTAGCATTGTGAGATCTATTGCCCTGTTCAACGCAAGGGCACTGGAGGATTAGATTGTTTTAAACCTGAATTGCATCAGTGACAAAGGCACAGTTTAATAATGAAAGAAAGCATTCAACCACCCCTGACTTACACTTCGATTTTCCTTCCTTCGTCTTGACTTACACCGGCACAAAGAGGTTATGAAAGAGGACGATGCCGTTGGGGAAAACATAATGAAGTTCTGATGATTCAAAGAACAAAGAATTGTGAAACCAAGAATCGGTCGTGTGCAAGATTTTCCAGAAGCGTGAAAGCAGACGCAAGTTTGGGATTCGTCTATTTATCCATTCGTAGCTCCAAGGATAGGAAGTCAAAGAACAGCGTTCTAGGTTACAGTAAGAAGACCTGACGTGACAATATCATCAAGTATGACATGAAATTTGTCGCCAATCCAATCTCTTGAAGAATAATACTGCCAAACGCTCTTCCCTCAATCAAACTCCTTCCGCGCCCGAGTCCTATGCAGCCCATACAGAATTAAAAAAACCGAGTCATAGTGGAAAGGCAATGAAATGGAGAAACGATGCAAAGGAACCAAGGAAACCGCGTGCGATGCTGATAACTGGATATAATTGATATAACAATTTCAGTACGGTTACTGATCGTGGCACATAAGAGAATCCAAGAAAATGGTCGAGCGTCCAGAAGAAAGGAAATCCTGCAAACTGATAGTGAACCCGTATGAGATGAGGTGATCGATAAGACGTTGGAAGATGGTAGATCCAGGAATGCGAGGGTAAACAGGGACTAGATAATAGGTAGTTCGAGGACAATATATGTCCATTCAATGATTGCAATATCGTCAAAGTGAGTAAGCCGTGGATTATAAGGCTGCAAAAATGTTGGGAGGTTCAAGAGACGGGCCGCAGTCGCGAGGGCAGTTATCGAAACACTCTTCCATTCTGCGCAACAGTCTCGAAGTCGATTCTGCCTTTGTATCTGAGGGGCCCGCCGTCCTCGAGCCATGGAAGGAGGTTCTTACACTGACTGACATCAAAAGACTCCAACTGATTGCACCCCTCTGCCACCGCTTCAACGCCAACACCTGTGACCCGGACGCAGCCACGGACAGATAGCCGTTTGAGATTGAGAAGATGAAGTCCAATGCTGCGCAAAGAAGGGTCCGAAATCGCGGACCCGCAGAACGACATGTTGAGATAGGTCAACTGCGAGCATTGGAGTGCGAGAACTTCTGTCGCTGTGTCTGACAAAGCGCAGCAAAACGACTGGTGACGGTCAGCGGATCTGCAAGAAAGCTCCTGCATAGTGATGAGCTTACCAAATCCAGTTCTTGTAGCTGTTTGGCTGCGTTGGTTAGGTAGACAATGGCGTTGTCGGTCAGATAAGTGCAGTCCGCCAATGTGAGTTTGCGCAAATTGATAAATTGGGCATTTCCCCAGTATTGGAAGCCTTGGTCCGTGATTGTCGTACATCGGGTTAAATCCATCTCCTCGATTCTGGAGGCAGCGTGGGACGCAATATGGTGCATCGAGCGATCCGTGACATGTTTGCAATATGACAGGGTTAATTTCTTCAGTTGCGGACAACCATATACGGTGCCCGCTTCAGTCTGCATGGTAGGCTTCAAAGCTGCCTTACCCATCTTTCCGGGCTCACCGTTGGGCTTATGTTGTCCAGGAGCAATCCAGCCAATTATCCGAGCCAGCAGCGTGTCCCCGACTTTTCTACAATTACTCAAATCAACTTCCTGTAGACCAGTCGCTCTGCCAGTCATCTCAAGAATGGCAGATGCAGTAACATCCCAGACACTTTTCATCTTCCAAGTGACGACGTTAGCGCCGCATGTAGCGGCCAATTTCGAGAAGCCTTCGTCCGTGATGTGGAAGCAATTGCTGATATCCACGTGGCGAGGTCGTTCTCCCACAAAAGGGCAGATTATTTTGACCAAAACATCATCGCTAAGTTTGCGATTATATATGCTTAAATCAAGATAGCGAACGAGTTCAGACGATTTGGTAAGAGTCTCAGACCAGTGCAGAGAGACAGCTCGAAGGCGCAGAAGTTCATGAAGCTCCAGGTGTTGGAAAATCCTCACGAGTATATTGTCCGGTAGAATGCCGACGTTATCGCCGCGTGACTCGCGGTGTGTCTTCTGTATTGTTGACAAACTCGACGTCTCGGAAAGGGAGTAGAGAGACGACCTGGCCGAACGGGTTCCAGATGGAGGTGATTGTCGCTGCTGCTCCCCAGACACCTCGTCTGGTGTCAACGGCGCGACTGACCCGCGCCGGCTGCGAAGTCGAACCTTGTCCAAGCCAACATTCAGAAAAGGATCAGGATCTGATGGTTTCAGTACATTCTGATCCTCCATGGCATTGGGAGCTCGCGGGCTATCCAACTCTGTCTCTGTGAGCGTCAAAAGGGGCATTGATTGTCGCCGAGCAGCCCTGATCTTAAACTCCCCATCGGCGGGTTGATCAGCGCTTCCTGCGTCCGACATGACGACGTCACCATCAGACGCAGACTGAAGTCTCTCCTTGGCCGTGCTTTCGACCTGCTGGCGGACATTCTGGGGAAGCTTGTCCCAGAATTCGGCGAGGACATCGCCACTAAGCATGAGGCACTCGACTGCAGTAACAGAGCGTACAGTCGCTGTCCTGCGGGGCGCCAGCGAGAGACTTACAACCTCTCCAAAGTATTGCCCTTGTTTGAGTCTTGCTTTGACCTCAAATGGCGGTTTTTCTATTGTAGTTGGTAGAGAGTGGTGGTCTTGTGCGTCTGTTCTTTCCGTGAGGACTTCAACTTCGCCTCGCACAATAAAATAAATTTCACGACCCTGGGAGTCTTGTCGGATAATATCCGTGAAGGGAGGGTACGATCGTGGTTGAGCATTGAGCCCTAGAAAGTGTAATATGTCCGGGGGAAGGCTTGAGAAGAGAGGCAATTCCTTAAGCAAGAGGCGGACATTGACCGACCCATTCGCCAGCGCGCTTGAAGAAGCATCTGCAACGGGGACTCCAGGACTCGGCGATTTGCGCTTTTTGTTGCCAGCCTTCAGGGATGTGCCTTCACGCTCGACAGGGGATAGGTCTCCAGAGGACGAATCTCTTAGTCTCTTCGAGCCTCTTCGAGCTGGGCTAGGGAGGTCAGCCGCAGGCGTTGAGGTTTCCTTCTTCTTCTTCTCCAGTATCATCAATCGTTCCTGTGCCTCATCCCGTATCGCTCGCTCCACCTCTGAAAATCGGGGAAGAATTTTCCTGAAGTCCTCTTTGGACAGAACAACCAGTAGACACCGCGTTCGAGCGATGATGGTGGCTGTTCGGGGCCGGTCCATCAATACCCCAATCTCGCCAAAGAACGCGCCCGGTTCCAAATCTGCATAGATGCTTTCACCATCGCGAGAAGTGACTGAGACAGCGCCCCGAACCAACCAGTATATCGCCTTGGCCTCATCACCCTCCGTCAGAATATAATCGTTCGGGGCACTGAGCTGGGGGCGGAGATGCTGTGCGACCTCCACCAGGAACGATTCGGGTGTGGATTGGAACAGGGGAAAAGAACGTAGACGATCAATTAGGTCCAGAGGTAATGCTTGGATATGTGAGGATGCCAACGGGGACGGTCGTGCTGGTCGATTTGGATTTGTGATTGAGTCGAATGAGTGTATCAACGAGACGGTGTCGGAGACGGGCGTGACGGCCTTGGTTCCTCCGCCAGCCCTGCCGTGACGCCGCATGATGAATGACTTGCAATGCCTTGCGAATTGGGTATGGACGCTAGAAAGAACTGATCTTGTGTCGTCCGATTAAGCAGCATATACCTCCGGTAGTTCGCCGGGAAGCGATCAATGGGCCGATGACGTCGACGAGAATAGGTGATCACGGGAGCTTCAGAAAAGCATCGCCGGGGGGCGGGGAGGAGAAGAACGGGCGTTAGTAATGGCGCGACATCTGAAGTCGTGGAGATTTCAACAATGAGGACGTAGCGATGAGATGGGAACTGGAACCTTTTCAGTGATTTTCCGGAATTTCGCGAAGGAAGAAGCATAGCACACAGGTTGTACTAGTAGGAGGTGCTTAGCGGACGGCGGGAAACGGTTCCAACAGAATAATAATACCAAATGTTAATGAAAGCGGGGATCACCAACGTCAAATCATAGTGGGAGTGTGGTAGAGCTCCACCACTGATTCAGTAGAGCCAAGTCTGTACTAGGTACTACTCCTTCAGCTAGAGCCTAGGTGTTCTCCCCGGGTATTGGTAATATCTTCTATCCGACAGGGAAAAGAACGTTAGGTTTATGACGGAGAGGCTGAGGAGGCTGAAAATGCAAGACAGAATATTGAGTAATGCTCAACAGGGGAAGGAGTCATCGATCCTTGTACTGCAAATGCAGGACAACAATTTGAGTCGGGAGATTGGCCATATAGGTATGGGAGCTGACACCGACATCTGTGTCGGTGGTGGGGTACTCGCCGCCATCGATCCAGCACAACAATGCAGACAACAGCGGTCAGAATTTGTCTAATCTAGGTGGGATCAGCAGGTAATGCAGGTAGATAACGATAACACTCACACATCAAATTGTAGGTATGGTTATTAAGATACCCATTACATGCAGAATTTTAGGATGTTTCATCTCTGTTGACATTTCTCGGTGCATTGAGGTCTTCTACATTCCCTTCAGACGGTCTTTTAGTAGTCCAGTAGCTCTAGCAGAACTCCTTTGTCTTGCTGTTCCAGAACAGTGCAGTACTTATGATGCCTACTTAGTACCCACCACTAATGTCACCTTACTATTGGCTAGGTCAGGTATATCCTCCTATTCAGCATTGTAGTGATCGGGCTTGGCCGGCTGAGTCGCCGTGGGATAAGCATTTCTAAATCTAAACCCTATTGTTACCTCTTGATTATGCGGTTCTACAAGAAATTTGTACGCACGAATAGCGGGAAATGCCGAAGCCGTCGATGTTATCTATGAAAGACCTTGACTGCCCTAGCACCAGGGATGGGACATTATGCTTCCCGACTCGAACCCAACAGTAAAACTGAGACTTTGAGGAGAGTACATAGGCTATGTGAAGCCTGGGAATCATAAAAATCAGAGTCAGAGAGTGCGACTCCCTAGTCTGGATGATGCACTTGGTGGGAGAACATGACTCAGTCCCCGAAGGAAGCTGTCTTGTCTCGTACCGCACTGCTAGTACGTAGATTGAAAACGAGGGGCAGCTGCCAGACTTCCCAGCAATGACAGTCTAAGCCTGTCAAACCGCCAGGACTGGGTCCAACATCCTAGCTGTCACCGCAGCCTGGGAAAGGAAGCGTATCATCAAGAAACGACCCGAAATCGTTATCCTACCCCATCTCACTGTGCTAAGTGATTTTCGCGGATTTAGGAAGTATAGATCCCGGTCGAAGGCCGCACTTTCTGCCTGAAGTTGAATATCAGGGAAGTCTGACATTCAACCCGTGTCTGTGAATCTGCACCCATCTGCCATTGCTTCTGTGTTGACCATCAAGATATCTCCAGGTGATGCGACGGTGTGAGAGACCCGTCGATCCGTAGGTTCACAATCGTCACCGGAGAGCGGAAAGATTCCATTGCGAATTTGGTCAATCCTCGTTTTTGCTCCCACGGTTACCTAAAATGAAATCGACGTAGGCCGGACGGTTTCCCTTGAGAGTCTCGAGAGCATCCTGCATCAGCCCATAAGCCAGACTTAATTTCAAGCCGAGTTTCGTTGTGCGAGCAGCCGTATAGACGTCGTGGCGGGCTATGGAATATTGTAGTTAGCGGTCATCCTATCGCATGGATACATTAGGCAAAGCGGGATTCTACCTAGCAAGCTGTAAATGCCAGAAAAGGACAGCCCGGCCGTGACAGTCGACAGGAAATCCCTCCTGTCGTGTCGAGCATAGTCCACAGTCTCTTCGAAAAGGCAAAACGCAAGCGCACCAGCACTGAGTTTAAGCCCCATCTTCATACCCTCTTTCACTCCTCCGACTATCGCTATGTAATTTTTAGTCTTATGGTATTGAAACCATCCAGTCGATGTGGTTGGAAAGCGATGCGCATTTTCAGCGCGAAAACGGTACGCGGCCTTCTTGCTCCCATGCGAAGATCCAATTGCCATACCAACAGAGAAAGCGGACAAAGCTGTGAATGGCAATCGCTTCCCGACCTCAATACCTAATCTTGGAGGAGTGTCGGACTCGAACAGCTTGTCCCAGTGGAGGATCTTCAATAAAGTCGAAGGCTCGGCAGAGCGCGTCTCGGTCGGGGAATCGGTGTCCATTTTGAAGCAGGGAGAATCTGATGTCGATTATAGCAATTGAACGGTCTTCTTCATACAAATTGTGACGGTCTCAGAATCGAATTAGTCGACGTCAATCGGAGTGGTGCGCTGGATGTTTGCAGCTAGCTTTTCGTGGGTGAGAGACTGAAGGACGCACTAAACTACTCCGAGTTCCCGAGTCTGTAGACTGTATCTATCTGATTGCGAGCTCCGAGGTCCCACCAAAGCTTCTTCAAGCCCGCATATCAAAAATCAACGGCCACCATGGTAAGTAACCAGCTTGAGCGCAATAGAGAAATTCTTGACCTTTCTGACATGGCGCTATCTTACAGTCACAGGTGGACCCTCTGAGTTTGACGCTTCTGTTCAAGAAGCACAAAACTACCGTGCTTTTAATGCTTCCGCCCCACGAGACGATCACGACAGCCCAGGAGATGCTTCTCAAAGCTCTCCAATCGCGAGGGATCAAGGAAATCAACGGGGACTCCGTACCGCAAGACTTTTCAGAGATTGAATTTGGTGTTGCGGTGGACAAGAACGACCTAGAAAAAGGATGGTCAAAACTGGAGATTGCGATTCCAGAACTCGAGAACGGCGGAACGTCCAAACGAGGTGCTGGAAAGCGGACCAGTCTCAAAGCAGCAGATATACGGAACGGACAGGTGATCGCTTTTAGGTTCCGAAAGCCCGGTGAGCAACCCGAGAGACATGGCGACCTCGACATTGATGCCGAGTTGGAGGATCCTGGCTGGGACGTCGTCGTTCCAAGCCTTGATGACGAGGAGGGAGAGCCCAATTAGCTCAGGAAACACTTGAGACTCTTGCATTTCGGTTACTTCTAGCTTTCGGCGCTCGGCTGGGTATATGGGTTTACAATATGGTGTTCATACGATGATTTTACAAGGACATGGCTGGGGCTATCTTTTCAAATGACGACGGACTTGAACCATCCACAAAATGGATACTGCAACATGATGAATGAATGAATGTTGTAATATATAACATAGCTCTATGCATCTAGTAGAATAGTAAGTTCTACCCATCGACCGAACATCACTTGCAGATTCCTGTCTGTTCTTATGTTTGGGCTCGCAAAAAGCAAAACCGTTTGTTGTGGCTCACCACAGCAAAGTCCTCTCTCATAACAAGGATGTGGCTTACATGCTCATATGTCTCGCCGCTGTCTTTGGACGGCGCTGAGCGATGGGTACCTACTGTGTTGTCTGAGGATCGATCCAGCGACGATAGCAACTAACGTCAAATCTGGCGGAGACAAGACGAGTTTAGTGCAGTGCGGGATCTCCAAATTGATCCCATGCATGCTATGGGAACACGGTAATATGAAGGCCCCTTGGCTGTCTATTTCACGCATCTTCAAGAGAGTGGAGGCCAATCTCTCCCAATAGTGATTATCAGCCAATCATGATAGAGTTGTGTGTGGCCATAAAGATGCAATATCGTGGTGATTGCGTTTCTCTGCATGAGTAGGGGAGAGTTTGGTGAGATTAGCTAAGTACACGCACCATCACGCTGATCGACACCGCTGATGGTTGCCCGGAGCAACGCAACGTGGACAACAACCAAAGTCAACAGCTTCGACGTGAAGACAGATCATTGGAGAATAACTCAATCAGGAACAGTCTAAGTTCCAAAGAGGCCCACTGTCAACATTCCTCAGCTGTGGACTCTCGACACTTATTTCTCTATTGATAACTTCTTTTTACCTCATTCTCTTCATATTCCTCCGCGTGGCCGAAGGGTGCAGGGCATCGCGGGATACCCGAAAAACACCCTTCACTCATTTCCTGTTTTCGACTTCAATTCCCCAGCCCAACCTGGAGGAACGCTAACATATAGACGCCATGGCAGCCGAAGGCGCCTCATCAATCACAGTCACCGTTCGAGTCCGACCTTTTACAATCCGAGAGGCAGCACAGCTTCCAAAATGTGAGGACGGCCCCCTATTCCTCGGAGATGGTTCCCTGGCCGGAGCACCAACTCCCAAGCTGAACCAGAAGGGAATCCGATCCATCATCAAAGTCATTGATGACAGATGCCTGTGAGTTGAACTGTGGATCAAGATATCAAGTCAAAAGAAAAGCTGACGATGCTCAGAGTCTTCGACCCTCCGGAAGACAATCCAGTTCAGAAGTTCTCGAGAAGCGTCGTGCCAAACGGGAAACGCGTCAAGGATCAGACATTCGCCTTCGATCGCATCTTTGACCAGAACGCCACACAGGGTGAGGTTTACGAAGCGACTACACGAACCCTCCTGGACAGCGTACTTGACGGTTACAATGCCACGGTTTTTGCTTACGGTGCCACTGGATGTGGAAAGACGCACACAATCACCGGCACAGCACAACAGCCCGGTATCATCTTCCTTACCATGCAGGAGTTATTCGAGCGAATCGAGGAGCGATCAGGAGAGAAACACACCGAAGTATCTCTTTCATACCTGGAAATTTACAATGAAACAATTCGGGATCTTCTGGTCCCTGGCGGCAGCAAACAGGGCCTAATGCTCCGTGAGGATACGAATAAGTCGGTTTCTGTCTCCGGGCTATCGAGTCACCACCCGCAAAACGTACAGCAAGTGATGGACATGATCATGCGGGGCAACGAATGCCGAACAATGTCGCCAACGGAAGCCAACGCAACTTCCTCTCGGTCGCATGCGGTTCTTCAGATCAATATCGCCCAGAAGGATCGCAACGCGGACGTCAACGAACCACATACCATGGCGACACTGAGCATCATTGACCTCGCGGGAAGCGAGCGAGCAAGTGCCACTAAGAACAGAGGCGAGCGGCTACTCGAAGGAGCCAATATCAACAAGTCCCTTCTCGCTCTGGGCAGCTGTATCAACGCCCTCTGCGACCCTCGAAAGCGCAACCACGTACCATACCGAAACTCGAAGCTGACTCGTCTTCTGAAATTCTCCCTGGGCGGCAACTGTAGGACGGTGATGATTGTGTGCGTTAGCCCATCTAGCCAACATTTTGATGAGACACAGAACACTCTGCGCTACGCAAACCGGGCGAAAAATATACAGACTAAGGTCACTCGAAACGTGTTCAACGTTAACCGTCATGTGAAAGATTTCTTGGTGAAGATTGATGAGCAAATGAATCTGATCAATGAGCTCAAGGCTCAGCAGAAGGAATCTGAAAAACTGGCCTTCGCAAAGTTCAAGAAGCAGACCGAAAAGAAAGACGCAGCTATCCGGGAAGGTGTCTCTCGTATTCGCAACGCATATGATCACTCGTTGCCAGAAAGGCAAGAGAAGATCAATACCATGATCAAATTGAAACAGGTAAGCCGCAGGATCGGCATGTTGTCTTCATGGATAGCTGCTTTCGATACTGTATGCGCAAACTCTGAAAACGAGGAACCTTTATCCAATCTCCAAGCGATTCGGAAAACGGCGCAGGGTATCCTTCTCGAGCTGGAGGGTAGCAGACAGCATTATCATCAGCGCCTGGCGAAGAATAACTGGGACAGAGCTATGAACTCTGCTGTAGAGAACGCCATCCGTCAACTCAGAGACTTTGAGATTACCGACAATAGCGACTTTGCCAATTTCGATCGGGAGGCAGAGCTCCTCCGGTCAAATGCGGAGCGAGAGGCTTTGTCCGCAGTGGCTGACCAAGACAAGGCAGGCGAGGCGGCAACGATTCAAGTTCTTCTCCAAGCTCAGTTTGAGACTATTGCCTCCATTGAGCAGATAATGCACCTGAGCGAGGAGGAGGCAGTTGAAGTGGGCAAGAAGATTCTTCTGAAGATGCTCAACTCGACAGCTAACGTCGCCACCAATGTCGTGAAACCGGACGGCACACTACTGCCTGCTCAACCACTCAGTCCATTGAAGCCGAGCTCTCCCAAGCAGAAAAGAAGATCAAGCGTAGCTCATCTTCCCGCTGTGAAAGGCTTAGGGGCACCAATAATATTTACTCCCGCAGCTCCGGCATCACCAACCAAGGGATCTCCACGACGACGTAAAGTGGGTGGCGGAAGGAAGAGTGTCAGTTTCTCGCCGAAGAAGGCACAGGCAAAAGTAATGAAGAGAAGTGTCCGCTGGAAGGACGACGAGGAAGATGGTACCTTGACGGAGTACCAAAAGACCCCTCAAAAACCAGTTACTGAGACTATCCCCGAAGAAAGTCCCAGTGAGCCTCAACTGCCCCGAACCTCTCCAATCCCACGCGGTATTCCTGTGCCCAGCCGAAATACCAGTCCTTTTGGCACCTCTCCGGTCCCGCCTCCTTCCAATGAACAAACGCTGCACGTTCAAAAGAACAATCGATTTAAAGCGGGATTCCTGTCAAAGAAATCCGGCAGCTCGCCTGTGGGGCCGCCTCCAACATCCACTCTCCCGCTATCTGACAATGAGAATTCACCTTTGCGAGACATTGACAACAGCAGCTTTTTGAATCGCAGCTCTATCGAGCGTCCTTCTCGAATTGCAGTCCGAACATCCAGTGGAAGTTACTCCAGCAGCCCACTGTCCGACAACAAGGATAGCTGGAAGGCTAGCAAGGATGATGCCATCAAGATCACTTCAGCAATGAGACGAATCTCTGGCGGACAACTTGGCTCCGGTGCCTCTACCAACTCCCTCCGTATCCACCGCCGACGGAGCCCGACATCTGCAACCTATGGAAGCTCTCCAAGCGAAAACACAATGTTTACCGCATCGCAGGCCAGGCGGATGGTCAAAAGCGAGAAAGAGCTTGATGCAAAGCCTAGGGTTTTGAGTCCTCGAACTCTTCCAATCATGAAAAGCACGAGTCATAGACGAATCACATTCGGAGGTGACATTCGACCCCGAGATATCAGTCTTACAAGCAGAGACGCTATAAGACTTAGTGCTATGGCCGCTCCAAGCATCGAGCGGCCCCCGGAGACTCTCTACCCTAGCTCTGGAGCAGGATGGAGGTAGCGTTGATTGTCGACTTACATTGGTTACTTGCTGGCGATATGGGGTACTTGGGACGGAGTTCAGGAAGGCAGATACCATTGCTCTTGTTTATTTTCCTTTTCTTCTTCTTCCGTGTGCAAATCATCTTCACATAAAATCTTGCCTGTTTTTCGACTTACCCACGCATGGCCGAGCATAAGCCCATCCCACCGAGAGAAAATGGGAACACCTGATGTAAACTTGTTTGTTTTTCAATGTTGATAACTCTTGTTTGTACTATATGCGAGAATTTCGTGGCTCGAGAGATTGAGAAAGAATTCTGAGAACTTTTGTCGCTCTTCTGGCCATGGCTTTTGTTCGCTATGCCCTCATATCATCGTACCCCAAATCTCGTGCGGAGAGCTTAGGTTCGATTATGTCATCGCGTCAAATGACGCCAGTCAAGCGTCGCCGAAGCCCTGGTGGATTCTAAAGATGGAGACTTGCTATAAAGAAGTCGAATGCGAGTCTCGATCACAACTATCGGATATCTACTGGGAGCGTGCCGCCTTTTCTTCTCATCTGACGCATCGTCAACCCCCGCAATCGCAATATTCCGCCTTTGCCCCTCCCTCAGAAAATTTTCCAACTCCAAAGACCGACTCCCTGATCATTCGAGCACTTATTCCATCTGACTTTGATGGCATTTGCTCCATCGGCGATTAGATCAACTTTGTTCTCACGGTTCTTTCGTCCCTTCTCGACTGGCTCTCTTTTCCTGTCCTTGACCTCTGAATCGGCATCTCGGAACATGTCCGACAACACGCAGAAAGCAACACTGGCCGCGGGCTGCTTCTGGGGAGTTGAGCATCTGTTCCGCAAGCACTTTGGCAATGGAAAGGGCCTTCTTGATGCCAAAGTAGGCTACTGTGGTGGATCGACATCTTCCCCGTCGTATCGGGCTGTGTGCACTGGAACTACTGGCCGTATGTTATCGTCTTCCTTTGGGATTCATTGGTCGGGGTCATGAAGCTCACATTATTCTTTCTATGTCATAGATGCTGAAGCTGTTCAATTGACCTTTGATCCCTCGGTCGTCAGCTATAGCTCCCTGTTGGAATTCTTCTACCGCATGCATGATCCCACGACGAAGGACCGCCAGGGCCCTGACGTCGGCACACAGTACCGCAGTGCGATCTTCACACATGGCGAGGAGCAGCACAAGATTGCGGAGGAAATCACGGATAAAGTTTCCAAGCAGTGGTATAAGCAGCCTGTCACAACGCAGATTATCCCTGCAGGCCAGTGGTGGGATGCAGAGGAGTACCACCAGCTTTACCTAACCAAGAACCCATCGGGCTATGAATGCCCTGCTCAGTAAGTTGGAACTAGATACATCCGTGGATTCTAATCTGTTGCTGACCTCGTTCTCGTCTAGCTTTGTTAGAGACTTCCCTCCCCTCTCTTGACTATCAGCCAAAATTTAGTTACCGTATATATAATCTCAATGTGACATCCGTGCTCATAATTTTCCGAATACTTCATTTCCATCTTGAGATATTGGTTTTGCTTCCCATAGGAAAACCTCACACCTGCGACCTGTTCGCTTGTATACGCAATCCTACCGCAGGGGTATGTCCGTTGGGCCAATCAACAAGTCAGTATATGGCGATATTGTTTATTTATTGTTGAGGCCTGTTTCCGGTATTGTTTTTGGAATCTCTCGAGCTTTTCTACAGCCTCTGTTAATAATATCAGAGGCTTGAAAGATGTTAGTATAGGAAATTGTGCATAGCAAGGTACCTTAATACGCACAAATACTTTAGATAACTAAGTATCAACAGTTAAATGGTACAGTCTTCTACTTAGACTAGGTGTAAAGGGTCTTTTACTGTGCTATAAATGAAATAAGAGCATGTTACTAGAGCTTCTAATACTTAACCTACAGTGCCTATATCGCGAGAAACTAGTGAATGTCCTAGGAGACTATAAACACTCTCAGTAAAGAGATAGGTTAAGCTACTAGTACTTAGTTATTACTGTAAATCCAGAGAGGAAGGGTATTAGAATCTTCTAGGGGGCATAATGGTAGGATATGATGGCTTTAATGGTATTATCCATTACCCAAGTACAGTACTTCACTTCTCTAAGAGAGAATATACCTATGACCATTTCCTACTCTTACTTTTTTCTTCTTTCTTTCACTTGCTCCAGCCTCCTCTATTCCTCTTCTCTACATCTCTTCTCCTTTCATAATCAAACCAGGCTCTGAGGGCTTACTTGTTAATCTAGATGCTCTAGATGCTTGAATACTCGCGAGAAATGTTCACCTTCCTCACAGAGTAACACTGACAGCATAAAGAGTCCTTTGAGAAACAGCAAATACTCTGTGTTTATCTTCAACTTCTTTTATTGACTTCCACTCAGTTTACATTGTCTGTCATTGGTACAAAGAACACCACCGTCTGCGTCAATCTTTGACTTACCTTCTCAGCTGGCTGTATCTCTGACACTTCAGGGCCCAGGCAGCTCCCTCCTACAGTCTTCTGTTCTTGAAGACTCATTTAACCCTGTCCAAGAGCTTAAGCAGTGAGTAACCCTGATAGCTCAGAAAAGCCTCACTGTCCTGCACATGTGGCTAACATTGAGCTCATTGAAAACAGGATACGGAGCTTGAGCTCTCAAGTACAGACACAACCGGGAATCTCCAACAAATTGGCCCAACATCTCGATCCTACTGACAATGGCGATGTATACCATTGATGGGGCCATGGCTGAGGCCCTGGGCCATCTGAATCGCATTGCCTGTCACGTAAGCCTTGCACCATGGAGGTAATGGGGTCGGCAAGCTGATGACAGCAGTTCCGCAAGCATGAGCAACACAAGCCAGCCAACGAACTGGGAAAGTTGAGCATCATGATCGTCAATGCCTTCTCTGAGGGAGTCGAACATATTCCCGATAGCGACTACGTGCTCGATGACGGGGCAAGTACTTCCTGGTCAACTTGTTGCATGGTCGCAAAGCTAACACGCAATAGCTTCCTACCAGGAACATGGGTGCCGAAAACCATCAGACCATGCGTCATGACACAATCCAGAAGCAAGCTGTTGCTGCCCTTATGAATGAGGTTGAGAAGGAGAACAAAGAGCCTACCAGGGGCCACGGCAATCGATCTGGAAGCTGGGCTCAAATTGCCGGATCCATGGCGAAGGCTCAGTGCCAACAAAAGGAAACACTGCACTACCTGTCGCCTATGTCGATGTCGTCTGTTTCCGGATCCAAGCAGAGTCACAGCGTTGATGGTGAGAATGGCCCGATCGCCATGGATTTCTCCGGGGCAGCACTCTCACCCGAGATCGCTGAAGCCAAAGCGGGCGTCGTGCGTATTTACGGCAGGGTCTCCAGGGAGGCGATCCGCTTCATCACCACCCGTATCCACGAAGGTCCCCTGCAGGAAATTCGGGTTGAGTCGAACGAAAGGACCCGAGTCACCTTTCAGTATGCCTCTCATGCACTTGCCTTTGTGAAGTCGAACCAGGAGATGGAGGAGATGCTGGGATACGGGCGTTTTGGCACCGGATACAATGTCGAGATGGCCGAGATCATCGATTGGAATGATGATCACCGTCGGATGAACCAGCCCATCCGAGAGCGTCGGCGCCTTTCTTTCGCCAGAAAGAGGCTCTTTGCCGACAACATGTCGCCGGAGAAGTGGAAGTCGGACATTCGTGCCGTCGCTGGACTAGGCAACATCGACTTCCTCTGGGTCTTCAACTCTGGAAATGGTGAGTGACTCCAAGCCTTGTCATGTTGCGGTTCTCTGTATATGGACAAAACCTAACCATAACATAGCTACTGCCGTTTTCACGAGCACTGCCGTTGCTCGCAGAGTCCTGGAGGCATTCAACAAGTGGAAGGACACGCGTGCTGTCTACAGTGGTGTTTCGGTGACTTACTCCTCGGACCCCTGCGAGAAGGAGTTGGTTTTGGTCAAGGATACCGCACGCCCTGGCTTTGCGAAGAACTTGAACTTCGTTAAGAAATCCATGCGCTGATCATGGGATTATGGTATCACGCTGTCGCTGAGCGGCGGAGAAAAGGTCATGGTATGGCCACGATACTGACGGAGTGAATTCATGCGAGGAAATGAGTGAATACATCAGGAGTCGAGAAGAGAACAAGGATAAAAAGGGGAATTTGTTCACGAGTGGGAGCTTTCTCCATAGGGAGGACCAGAGGCAACCGTGGAATGGCAGTACGACACGGATGGTCCTTGAACTCGTGGTAACGAATCGGTCGACCTCTGTGAGGTCGATATCAGTTTACAAGCCATCCCCGTTCGAATGTACCTATGGCATTGTAGTTAAGGAGGGTTTAACTAGGGCTATCCTACTGTCGATTGAGTCAAAATGTCCCCTTATGGCAAGACTTTTAACTATGTCTGCTATCATGCACTGACGGAGTAGACCATCGTTTCTACAGAGTACATGTAGACTACATTGGTGAAAGCGAGGACGTTGACTGATGCTGTAATCGTGACCGCCGCCTAGTAGGAAGTCCAGAACTCCAGAATATCCTCCTACTGTACTTAGGCTTGCAGCAGACTGCAGTATCCAACCCCCTTGCATAGAAAGATTCATGGCATGTGTGTCGTAGACAGCACACGTACGCTTCCGACAATATGATCATATAGTATTCGTGATGAGTCAACAGGTAATACCATCTGACAGATATGGCGTCGATATGATGTCTATTGGAATGTAGCTAGTCCGCAATGGGGATTGTTCCAAGATATGTATGGAAGGTGAATGGAAGGCTGAAAGTATGGCCCAGTGTAACTGTTTCTGTTTGTTTGTTGTACATGGAGGTGCTGTAGGTAACCTTATGAGGTCTGAAGTTTAGAATAATGCTGCTGATGGTTCTTTTGTTTATTTATATTAGAGTAGGGAGAGTATATGCTGTGAAACTCATGCTGGGATGGTTGGAAGTAAAGGGGTAATCAACTGTGATGTTGCTGTTGTGACCGTTATTGTCAGACCCCTGCCAGTACTTTATCTCTAGCATTATCGCTGTGGAGATGACAATCAAGACAATCAAAGTAAAGATGATAAATACATCTCCATCTAGATCGTGAGTAAGAAGAGTGTGGTCGAATTCGACGAAGGACCATGGTTGGAGACTTGAATTGTTTCCTTCTTTGCAGTATTATTTGGTTGTCCACCCCGTAAGCGGTAATAATCGCTTAATCGCTGCATTCCAATGAGCGCATGGAACAGACTTTTGTGGCGACAAGTAAGACTTGTGGTAAGAATCTAAAAATAAATCCTTAAACTCCTTCAGATCCTTCATGCTGAGTTGTCACGCTTCTGGGTTGTCAAGAGTCAAGTGATCATCAATTTCTTTTGTAGAGGACCGGTGTTTATCTTTTCTCAATTATCTTTTCTCTTTGTCATTACCAACCCATATCCCATACCGACTCACCAGTTGGTTGGCCATCACTAAGGACTAAGAAGCCAACAAAGAGCCCAGAAATTGGAAACACGTGGTTATCAACTGTAGCATACAATCTGCATTACCAGGAGTAGCAGTCTGCTGAGATCATTCATATTGAGATCATAGCTACAGTTCATATCCAAGAGAGCCACCTCAAATAGATTATCTGATTGGCTCAGAGCAGTTCATCAAGTCACAACATTAATCTGGATAGTGGGTGCATGTGGATGGGTTTAATGTGTTCTGATTTCTGAGATGTTTTGTCTGTCCCTCCAAGCTTGGTGATTAGTCCGGCATATGGAGTAAGACAAGTTGGATGTGTTTTTTTAGTGGTCGGGTGTCTCCTTTGGCGGCTCGTTGGAGGGACCCGTGCTTGTCTTGGGGGTATTTTTATGACTTTTCATTTCCACATAAATATTTTACCTTACAGTAGGTACAGGATAGATACCACCAGAGTGCACCCTTAATTTTCAACAGGAACAGCCTTATGACTTATGTTCTTCTCGAAGGAGACAGAGAGTCAAGAGTCAAGAGTCCAGTTACTGGAATCGGAAGGGAACGCTATGAAATCTAAAATCCCATAGTAACGCTTGTCCTTGGAAATGGACTCTAACTTAGGCAGGCAGAAGCCGCAGAATTGACTTTGGTGGCTGTGGGTCCCGACTACTTAGGTAGGTACTGTATGTATTGTAAATACAAGGCTTTTTTACTCCAGCGGGCAACCTAATAGTACTATCCTAATTAGATTGGTCATTGCCTCATTGGACTTGTGAATGGGCTAACTGTTCTTGAGATTTCCCCCTCAGATGATTCGCATTCGAATACCTGAGGTCATGTCTCTTTATTGAAGAAGTATGATCACAATTATGATCATCATCTTCGATTGGAAATCAAGATTATTCCATCATTGGAGAATGGGATTGACCGAATGCGGACCCTCTTCAGGGCCTTCAGGGTCAAGTCCACTCCAGATGACTTGAGGCTGCTGTATGCTGCTGTATGGAAACGGTCGGCTAGTAGCGACACTCATGGACGGAGTATCTCCCTAAGGTAGGTAGATAGATACAAGTCGATTCGTGCATCCAGACAGGTGATAGTCAATTCCGGGGCCAATTATCGTCTGATGTCTCTAAACTATATTATCAGGTATTTTTATGTTCATCATTTTGCGCTTGTAATTTGGCTTTATTATTTAAAATCCGCCCCCCCGACTTCTGATCGCTTCTCCTTTTTCTCCTCTTGGACTGACGGAAGATTATCACTCCTTGGTAGTTGGTACTACTTCTCTACTGATCGCTCCGGAGATAAAAGTCGACAAAGAACACAGGAGAGCCCAAAGGAAAAGAACCACACTCGTTTTCTTATTCTTATCCTTCTCCCTCTTTTCCTCCTCTCCAGCGGTCCCTGATTCCCCTCTCGTTGAAATCTACCGCAGCCTTTCGTTGATTGGTGCGTCATCTATTTGCATACTTCTCCATATAACTTGACTATCGCCCACTGTTCCACTCCGTCCTCACTTTTCTGGGTCTGGTTCAACTCTCGCTCAATCTTTTGGTACGTTCCATTCATCAAAGAATCTCATTAAAAAATTGTAATCAAAAGGAGTGCTGTGTTTCTTGTTACTGATTCTTCTTCACAGTCCCCTCATCCATCCACCCTCCTGGTGATCTTTCGTTGTCTATACATATTTTTTCCCCGGTCTCTGTACATATTCATTCTCTTGTACAATATCAGCAAGCATGGTGCGCATCGGCTCTTCGCTTCTCCTGGCCACTCTGGCTGCCACAACGGTCTCGGCCGCCTCCGACCCTCCAAAATGCAGCCAGGACTCCCACTGCCCTGAAGAATGGCCTTGCTGCTCTTGTAAGTTCCAGACTACCTAGTTGCTCAATCCTAACTAACCATTCCCTACCTCAAGTGTACGGCCAGTGTGGTACGGGCGCTTACTGCTTGGGCGGATGCGATCCTCTCATGTCCTTCTCGCTCGACTCCTGTACCCCTGAACCAATTTGCCAGAGCAAGACCTACAATAACTGGTCAAACCTCGACAGCATGGCTGACAACAGCAAGTACCTGGGCAATGCCACCAAATACGACTGGGTCTTCAGCGGTTACCCCAAGGTTCAGGATGGAAACCTCCTGCTCACCATGCCCAAGAACAGCGTCGGCACCCTGATCGCTAACAACCACTACATTTGGTACGGCAAGATATCGGCCAAGATCAAGAGCAGCCGTGGCGCTGGTGTAGTCACCGGTTTCATTCTGCTGGGAGACACCAAGGACGAGATCGACTACGAGTTCGTCGGTGCTGATCTGACCGCCGTTCAGACTAACTACTACTTCCAGGGTATTCTTGACTGTAAGTTCAATGGTGAATGCCGGACTATGGCTTTTGCAATTTAACTCACATTTTTCCTTCCTAGACGACCACGGCGGAAACGCCTCCGTCCCTGGAGGTGACACCTTTGCCGACTGGCACGAGTACACGGTTGACTGGAAGCCCGATGCCATCACCTGGTCTGTCGACGGTGTGGTGAAGAGAACTCTGACCAAAGAATCCACCTACAACGAGACACTCAAGGTGTACAAGTACCCCCAGACGCCCTCCAGAATGCAGCTGTCTCTGTGGCCCGCTGGTCAAGCGAGCAACGCTCCAGGTACCATTGCCTGGGCCGGCGGTGAGATCAACTGGGATAGCCAGGACATCCAGGACGTTGGTTACTACTACGCCACTTTTGGCGAAATCACCGTCGAATGCTACGACCCTCCCAGCGGTGCTGATATCCAGGGCAACAAAGCATACATCTTCACGAACGAAGCCGGTCTCGAGAGCTCCGTCGAAATCACCAACAACAACACCGTGCTCGCCTCCTTTGGAGCTACCGGACTTGACATGAACCTTGGCGCCAGCTCATCTGCTTCGGGATCTGCGAACCAGACCAGCACTGGCTCCAACACTGTCCCCTCCGGCAATGGTGGCGCTGGAACCGTGCCTGGCAGTTCCCAGGGCGCTAGCAGCGGTACTAGCACCTCTGGCAGCAGTAGCAGCTCCACCGGATTCAGCCAGGGCGGGACCCCCACCAGCAAGAACGCCGCTCCGTCTCAGAACGAGCGAGTCCTGAATGGCTCCTTCTTTGCTGTTCTCGTTGCTGTTGTTGCTCTGGTGACCCTGTGAAGAGGGTACCATACCCTTTTCACACTTCTTCTTGGATATTCTTTTTTATACTTTTCTTGCCCATGACTTGGATATTTCTGTGCATGCCTTCTTCACGTCATCTCGGCGCTTGTCCTACTTCTTGCCCTGGGCTTCTTGTTCTATACCTGGCGTTCCCCTCTCCCTCATAACCCGACCGGAACGCCTTTGATATACATGATTAAGTAGTTCTTTTTTGACCCACCATTCCGATTCGGATGTTTCATGTTAAAGTAATGATGCGTGCATGGAACGACACTGCGCCCACCTCGAGAGACCGACCTCCTCTCCCACGGCGAGTCCTGCTTTTGGATATACATGCACATACGCATATGCACCATTCTGCTAATACCCTCGGCCTGTGATGGAGGTTTATTGCGCTCCTATCGACTATTATGGTTGTTTCTGCATCTGTTGGTGTTTGATAGTGTAATACCTAGTCAATGCATGATTGTACAATGAAGTGTCCCTGATGTAGGCTCGTAGCCTTCCTTTAGTGAACTCTAGACACGAGCTTTCTCCTTTTATCCACGCTATTCCTCTTACATACTTTAGTTGAATGCTCTACTTGGACGGAGTATGCATTAAATCCATCTCTCTTAAGTGCATTCCTACATATATAGTACAATATACCGCAGTGCCCGTCGACCGAACAAATAGTCACAGTCACAGTCACGTATATGACTCCCCATTGACCCCAAACAGGCACATACGACCACAGGGTGTGGAAAACAGGGCTTCCCGTCCGCTCAGCCGTACTTAAGCCACACGCCGGCCGGTTAGTAGTTGGGTGGGTGACCACCAGCGAATCCCGGCTGTTGTATGTTTTTGCATCTTTTTTGTTTCTTTTATTCTGCTTCGTGTTTCGGATTAATTGGGATCAATGACCTGTCAGCGACGCTCGATCTCTGTTTGGGATGGCGGACTGTGGTCCCTGTTTTGGGAGTTGCCTTCGTATGGTCAGGATTGTGCTGGGTGTAAGATGGTTTTGGGTGATGGTGGAAGAAAGAAAGGGTAAAATGAATTCGACATGTTATTGAGTATCGAGTTGTTGCCAATGTCATTGATGCTAGATATGATATATCTCCAAACGCCGAGCTCCTGAGTAATGAGATGCAACCTGTTCAATCAAATCAGTGCATTCCTCCGCACCCGCACTCCCTCTTCTCCATGCCGTCCATGTCCATAGAGCGTTTCCTGAATTCCCCGTGGTAGGTATCCAAGCCCTCGGTGCGGACATTCTCGCCCAAAGGATCCCCTAACCAGGCGAAGGGCCGGTCTGTGGAAGTCACCACTTCAACGTCCGCGAAGGACCAAGCGCTGGATGATTGTAGACGCTTGGTGATGTCCTTCACGTCTAGGTCAAGATAGTCTGCCAGGAACTGGCCAACCTCGGTATTTTCATGGTTCCCAACCAGAGGCCAGGCATCTTTGGAAGAAGACGCATAGATGTTGACGTCCACGGCTGCGATAGTTAGCCGATCTCTACTGCTCCATGATACAGAGGCTGGTACTTACCAGAGTGGCCGTGGGTCGTCCAGCCAATCTGCGCTCTTCGACTGATGATGTCGGCAAACTGATACTGGGGGTTTATCGGGGAATCCGGATCGAGGATAGAATCGATCTCCTCGTCGGTGGCATCAGTAATACCTAGACCTTTTTCCAAGAGCTCTCGAACATAAAGTTGCTGCTTGTTCTTCTTCGTCTCCATAGAGAGAAACTCCCGAAGCTTGTTGTCAAGGAATTCGGTCGAGTGGCTGGCGTTGGCCAGAACCCCGGGGAGCCATTTGTACTCCGGGTAGGTGGTGTGCAGCTGCCGAGCGGCCGCCAAGCCACCCGTTTCATGATCAGATGTGCTAACCATAACTCCGGGCGTCGAGTCTTTCTCGAGGAACTCCAGCACGGCAGCAAATGCCTTATCGTATGCAAGAACCTCGTGGACCTGCGCCGCTGGATCGTTGCCGTGTCCGGCATGATCAATACGGGAACCTTCGATCATCAAGAAGAAGCCTTGCTCACTGTCAGCGGTAGCATCGCTGAGTATCTTGAGTGCAGTGCGGGCCATCTCTTCCAGGGACGGGTAGACGTCGTTCTGATTACGACGGTCAATCTCAAAAGGAATGTCCTTCTCCGCGAACAGACCCAGCAGCGGCAGCTTGGCTTCCGATCCGCCATTCAGCGAGTCAAAGCCCTTCCGATCATCGAGGTAGCTGAA
The DNA here is from genome assembly GCA_022814375.1 of Aspergillus quadricinctus. Lineage (NCBI taxonomy): Eukaryota > Fungi > Ascomycota > Eurotiomycetes > Eurotiales > Aspergillaceae > Aspergillus > Aspergillus quadricinctus. The sequence continues at coordinate 147,426 of JAKLNT010000012.1, read as the reverse complement.
TCCCTTTTCCTTTGCGACGCTGACCAAGTCGCGATCGTCTGCTCGGCAGCTCCCATCGGTCGAATTGGGCAGGAAATGGCAACGACCACCACCAAAGATAAGATCGACCACACGCCCCAGTGGGTGCTCGCCAATTTCCTGCTCGGCGATCTGGTCTTCATACTGTCGCAGGTTCACGTGCGAAGCAAAACAAGCAGGGGTGGCATCGGTGATCCGAGTCGTCACAACGAGTCCGGTTTTGTAGCCGGCCAACGAGGCAGCCTCGAGAACGGTTCCACACGGCGAATGATCCGAAAGCACAGAGATGGCACCATTGTAGCTCTTAAAACCGCAAGAGAAAGCCGTCGCACCGGCAGCCGAATCCGTGACCAGACTAGAACTCGACCTCGTCCTCGACGTTCCGATGTAGTGGCCGTCCAGCACCAAAATGTCATCAATCGGCAGTCCCTCCGTGAATTGTCTATAGCTTCTCGTCATGGTGAGACTGGTCGGGCCCATGCCATCCGATACCATGAAGATCAGGTTGCGTTTGCCGGTCGGCTTTCCTCCCGGACCCCAGGGCGGTCTCGAGCCATCATTCGTCTTGCTTGTTTCATGCTGGTAGACGACTGCGAGCACGATAACAGCAATTGTAGCTAGGAGCGCCCAGGTAAATAGGCCGACTTCTCGCCAGAAAGGCCAACTCCGTCGTTCCTGGCCTCGACTGGTCCTCTCACCAGTCAGCAGTGCGTCCTCCTCTTCCGCATTTCGAATCGAGGCGCCCTCGGAGGAAGGGCGCGGAGCCAAAAGAGGCTCATCTCGCGCCATACTAGGCAGGATGTCTCAAGTTGAGTTAGAGAATGAAATCAACAAGATTTGTTTGATGTACTGAATCATTCAACGAGTGTAAAGCGAGTAAGTGAGGAATGCTGAAGCTCAATGATCAGGAGTCCCCTGTGGCTGCAGCTGCATTGGGCTTGGCAGCTCACGGGACTCGGAATACGTCACCCGCTGATTCGCTTGATAAGCTGTGCTGAGATAACCACTCTTTACTGTACCTTTCCCTACTGCACCTAGGATAGGACCTGAATTAGCATCTGCGCACAGACTATTGTCTGACGTTCTATGGCAATGAAGATGTACAACGAACTATTATTGGGAGTGTGCGTCATTAGATAGTGTACAAATAGCGGACACAATGAATGGGTAGAACATCAGCATCTACGGCCAATTCCATCGAGCAGATTCACCTATGTAGGTAGAAGAATCAGTCCTACTTCCCATTCCATCCAATAGGAATCATAGCTGCAGCAATCTCCGAAACGCCTCTCTCGGTAGCAAGCAGATTGAACTGCGCAGCCGCATTCCGAGTATCCAGCACCTCTACACGAATACCCAGGGAATTGATATGCCGTCTCGTTTCAGGGGACAAGGGAAACACCGACGCCCCCATCCCGATAAGCAGCAAGTCTACCACACAAAGAACCAAATGATCAGTATGCCGTTGGCAGAGCGCCGGGGAAAAGTGCCAACTCACCAGGACGAGGCCACACAAGCCCCAGGAGCCCCCATGCCTGCTCGTCCACCTCAAACTGACCCTTCTTATTCACCATGTCGGCTCTCTTGCCCTCATTGACTTTCCAAGGCCTCCAGGCGAACGCCTCCCCGCCAACGAGCAGCACCCCATCCCCACCGGTAACCTTGACCCCGCTATTCAGGTGGAATCCGGAATCAAGACAGGCATCGATGGCGGTCGTCGGCGCAGGGATGTTGCCTAGCACATTGAGCGCGGCAAAATCCGTCTGCGTGTCCTCCTTTGAAGGCGGGCCTCGGTCATGGCTGGTTGGCTTTGGCGTATGGGAGCGAGGGATCATTCGGGTCGGGCGGGCATGGTTGCTGTTGTTGCGGCGGGAAGACACTGATAGAGCAGTTGGTCGTATGGTAGAGCTGGGTCGAGGGATAGTTGAGCAAAGACTGCCAGTGTGGATGCCGGATATGCTGGTGCGCAGCGCTCGAAGTAACTGGGTTGATGGAGGTTTCATCATCGAGGTCAAAATGACTCCGTGGGTGAGAGTAACGCAAACGTTGGCTTTTGAATCTTCTTCTCGCGATCGACGTTCTGCGGGATATCCGTAAAATGATTCTGACGGTGGCCCGTTTCGATGGAAATGGAATGCCCAGGAGTCAAGTGAGCTGTTGAGCTAGGATTAGTTAATGCCTGGGATTTCAGGCTAAGAGACCTGCAGGAGCGGTGATGTAAGCGGCAGCCAATCAAAGCCTGCTCAATCTGGCTGAACAAATTTGTGGGGATATGCGAGAGCCTCAGGCAGCATACTACGTACTGTTTCCTACCGAAACTTGCGTTCATAAATCCCCTGAGTAAAGCTGCCAAAGACGCCGTTCTGGCGATGTAATTAGGTAGGTAGTCTAATTTTCCTGCTATCCAAGCACTGAACCTTTTTGTTCCACCTGTGCTGCCAAGTAAAAGGCCAGGCCATTTACAAAATCCCAGTAACATCTTGTCATCTCGTAAGCCACTCACAACGCCAATAAACTCGATAGTAGGACGGTAAGACAGGGCAAAAAGGCAGAAAACAATCTGAAAACCCGAGAATGGTATCTCATCACTCCGTGAAACTCTATAATGACAAACGAAATCGCTCTTCAGACTATGAACTGATTCTTTACCTGAGTAGAATGACGACGGCTCGTGGATGACGCTTTGACAGTTTTCATGCTCTACCCTTTCCGACTATCATCCGAAGATTTGCCGGATGTTTGACCCTGCGCTGGGCGGATCGGGACCGGATGGTCTTTGCCGTTGCGATCCTCATCAGACTGGCTAGAACTATCGTCTCCAACACCAGTGGTGGATGCACTGCGCAGACGTTGAGCGCGATCTTGAAGCACCTGCGCTTCTGCGGCCGCGCGCTGGGCTCGAATCTGTTTGCGCCACATGCTAGCATACCGACCTTTCATAGCCAGTAGCTGATCATGCGTGCCACTTTCTGCGACCCTACCCTCATGCAAGACCAAGATGCGATCCGCTGTGGTAATAGTACTGAGGCGGTGCGCTATGACCAGCATCGTACGACCACGGGAAAGAGTGGATAGCGCGCCTTGGATGTGCTCTTCCGTCTCTGTATCCAGTGCGGCCGTCGCCTCATCCAACAGAATGATCCGGGGGTTTTTCAGGATGGTTCGAGCAATCGCCACCCTCTGTTTCTCTCCCCCACTGAGTCGGAGACCACGCTCGCCCACCTTGGTGTTGTAGCCATCAGGGAATGACAAGATTTTATCATGGATGCTGGCAGCCCGACAAGCCTCGTAAACTTCCTCATCCGTGGCGTTCTGGTTGGCATATTTCAGATTGTACATCAATGTTTCGTTAAAAAGAACCGTGTCTTGCGGCACAACTCCGATATGCCTTCGCACCGAATCAATCGTGAGTTTCTCCACATCATGTCCGTCGATTCGGATGTGTCCATTTTTCGCATTGTAGAACCGGAATAGGAGACGGAAAACGGTTGACTTGCCACCGCCAGACTCGCCGACGAGTGCCGTGGTTGTGCCCGGTTCGCAATGGAACGTAAGGCCATTTAGGGCAGGCTTGCGCGTATCGTACGCAAACTCAACGTCCTCGAACTTAATGTCACCTTTGCACGCAGCCAGAGTCATCGCCCCAGGCTTGTCAACCACAGTGGGTTGCTCTCTGAACAATTCTAGCATTCGCTCTGAGTTAATCAAGGCCGATTGAATTGAGCGGTAAAAGGTGCCAAAAAAGTTGAGAGGCCCTTGGAGCTGCGCCATGTACGTGAGAAGAGACACAAATTGTCCAACGTCCCGCTCGCCGAGAGAGACCTGATAGGCAGCAATGAAGCACGCGATCAGTAAACCCAGCATGAAAACGGTATTCTGGCACGTATTCATCAAAGTCAAAGAGAAGAGAACATGGTATTCGGCTTTTTGATAGTCCGAAACCGCACCCCGATATCTCTCAAATTCGTAGTCCTCGGCGTTGAAATACTTGACAGTCTCATATGAGACCATAGAATCGTTTCTGATCCACCACGTCAGCTTTCAGTATCCTCCTGATATTTTACGGACAATACTTACTTCACGGCATCCTCTTGCCTCGACGCGTTGACCATCTGTCGTCTGATCTCTGCCCTCCACTGGGCCATGCGTACCGTCACATAAAGGTAGCAAAAGGTGACGATGGTGACAACAAGCGCATAATAAGCGTCAAGAGCAATAAGCAAATATCCAATGGCGACACAGAGATCGACCAGCATTGGCACAACCTGAAAAGTAACCTGTTCCAGGAATGTATTGATAGAGCTGCCTTTGCTCAGCGCAGATAGCACCTCACCGGTCTTCTTTCCCAAGTGGAAATCGAGACTGAGACCATGCACATGTTCAAAGGCAGCCGTCGAAAGCTCCATGTAAGAATACTGGCTCACTGGGATCCATAGGCTAGACCGCAGCGATCCAATCAACCCCTGATTGCCTTGTAGCCATCTGTAAAGAATGTAGAGACAGATTTCAAACCATGGGACACGGAAGTCACCGTCCGTTTTCGACAAGATATTGGTGATCACTCCCACCTGGTAGGGGACCAGGACATTCACGACACGTTGGAGGACAATCAGTATGAAGCAGATGATCACAATCAACTGCAATTGACGGGACTTAGACGGCCACAGATAAGGAAAGAATAAAGAGTAGCCACTGAGATATTCCCACCAGCTGGTTGACGGAACTGTGGTTGGACGGACCCATGGATCGGCCGGTTTGGAAGGCTGCTGGTTTCCTTGAGAGGCATGAGTCGAGCCGTAAGCCGTGCCATTAGTGCCTGATTCTGCGTGCGCGGGATCGAGCAATCCTGTCGACTCGGTTGGGCCATCGGTCTGATCTCGGGCCGCCTTCCGTGCACTAGTCCTCGCACTGATCGAGCAGAACAAGTAGATTATAACCAAGGTTGCCAGAATGAGCACTCTGATACAATTGGAGACGATCTCCATTGACTCCCACCCCGTCATGCCCTGCCGCAGTCGACCACCGGAAGGATTCCCGACCACGGGTTCATGGTGAACGGTGGAGTATATCGAAAGGGAGGCCCCCAGAACGGCCATCTCGAAAGGGATTGCGATAATCCATGGAATGAGCTGGGTTGAGGATGGAGAGGGTTTACTGTCTAACAGGGAGACAAGGATTACCGCATAAACGAAGAATGACCCCACAACATAGATCTAACATATCTATCAGCAGCTGGGACGATAATCGACGCATCAATCGTTCAAGTCTCGAGTTGTCCGACTTACCACCACAGCCTGGCCGCACCACCAGTGCTCCGACCTGGCAACTATAACATGAGCCATGTTGATGGCCGCATCGGCAACCAAAGTGACGAGTACACCAGCCGACAGCCATTTGAAAAGCAGCTTTGCGTTCTGAGAGAACCTCTGTGTCTCCTTCACAACGGCCATTGTGCTTCTTGACCGTTTCGGTAGAGGTCGTCCACCTGGTCCTGTGCATACTGCACTGCCATTTGGGGTCACAGTTCTAGCCGTGCGAATGGAGTTGGTCACAAACGCCACGACAAAAACAACGAGGAGTACAATTGGGGAGGCCGTGCGAAGGTACGCCAACAGCTCACGCTTTCCATGATGAGAAGCCATCATGATCAATCCTCCCGCGCAATATCCGACACAATCACAGGTTCTCAAAACGGTTCCATGACACAATGGCCGTATTATTCCGCCTTGACCGAGGGATACGAAAAAGAAGCGGTAGGGACAGCGGTTGGAGTAGGATCCGGGTCGGAAACGACTGTCAGCGTAGGAACAGAGGCCTGAGGGCAGTCGAGAAGCAGAGGGTGTGAGGATTAACGGTTATGTAGGTTTGTAGAGACTGAATTATATCTCCGTTGCCCTTCGTTTTCCCCTTCCTGGTCGTAATAACGAAACTCGGCACCAATTCAGGCACGGAACGACAAAAGCAAGAGAAAGGCAGCTAGAAGAATAGAAGAATGCAGACAATAGGTACAATAGAATAAAAAACGCGTATTGATTAAAAAGCTATACGTGGTGACGAGAACACGAACAGGGATGAAGGAAAAACCCCTACTATATGGCGAAGCATTGAACCATACAAGAGAAGACGAAAGGATAACGGAAGGAGAGGAGATCAGGAAGGAGAGAGGAGCGAGAGAGCGAGTGAAAAGAAGGGTAGAGGAGCTGATCAATGGAGAGATCCAGCTCAGGATTTGACCATCGAGGACGGACTGGACGAGGAAATATTATTAACTACTAGTCTAGTCTGGGAGGAATGACGGTGTGCGGGTTCCGCCATGCAGGATCCGGACGGAGTCGAGAACTGTCTGTCTTTCTCTGGGACTGGTTTAGTATCTACTCCATAGTCTGGTTAGCTCCATTCGAGCCTGTTGAAGCTTGTGGATCCTGGGAGGCGAAATTCTAGCAAGTCTGCTACTAAATAAATGAAGAAAAAATAATATAATATTATAATAAAAAAATACCTCTCTAATGCTATGAAAAATAATTCCGATGTAGGAGAAAATTCCAACCAAAATCAAGAAAATAATTAATTCAGTGTGCTTCAACAGCCGTACCTTGGTATGCAGTCTCGGCCACCTCCCCCGATATTTTAGGAGTTCTCCTTAAGGTCGGATGACTATCTAATATCTTTCTAGCTCCTATATTATTGATCGATCCAATAGTCTGACAGATTTTCCTTTAATAGTGATGCCTCAAAAATTATTGTCTTTCAATCCTTTCGCGGGATAAAGGATCGTCTCTTACTCGTTCCTGTCATTGTTTGTGTTTGTCTAGGGTAGAAGCATGAATGTCCATGGAGACACCTGTTGGCAAGCTCTTCAAGGGATTTTATAAATTGAACAGACAAGGTCAGAGCTTCATGCCCAAACCCTACAGGGGTCCAACAGCTCCTCTGAAAGCTATGATTGGCTTATGGAGCAGAAGAGCCCTTCCGATGAGGAGGAGTGATCATGGAGTAAAATGGAAAAGATTGCATGTCAGAGATGAGCTTCGTGACGCAAGTCGTGCTCGAGTCATGCTCGAGTCCCAACCTGTCGAGAGACAATGGATGTTCTAGACTCTAGGGCGAGACAGAAAGATGACTGGTGAGGAGTGAGGAAGGAAATCGTTGGAGCACGAGTCATGATAGATCTTCGATATACCACCGGTAGTAAGTATATTGCTTACTTCGATCGATGATGAATGGTCCGAGCTGCAATCAAAACATGCGGCTTTGTTTGTTGACGATCGTTGATTGCCAGCCTTATCTGTAGTCTAGACTTGGACTACATTCCGATATATGTTGGATTTTCGAGTTCCATGTTCGTCTGAATTGCATATTTGAAGTAACAACGTTCAATGATGATGGTCGAGCACCTTGGACGTTCGACACTTAGTTCAAAGTAATATTTCCCGTGAGAGATTTGCAGTTTATGGTTTCAATGCCTCGAGTATAGAAGTATTTCTCTGCGTACGTGGCTGTACAGCCGGTTGAGGCTTTCAGGGGTGGTGTACCTGCACCATCACAAACAATGCTTCCGAGATTTATACCAGGTCTTGGAAGTCATATAGCCCATACGGTATGCAGATCTACCTGATGACCAAAGTACAATAATTAACGCCTACCTAATATGTCGACATCCGAGCTGGATTCTTCATTGGTGTAGATGAGGCCCTGGTTACCTGGTTAGGCCCCTTGACGTTTGTTATCTGTTTTTCCCCGATTAGATAGGTAGTTTGTCCCACCCGTCAGTCCCGAGTGTCCGGATGATCTAAAACATCTCTTCATGGGTGGCATGTATCCATGGATGTACTCAGATATTTACCAGTACATCACCACACCAGCATGGATGTTTAAGACACGAAGCACTAGGTACCTCCCCATTAAGTCTTAGTCAGTCATATTAATAGAAGAACACAGACCCAGACAGTGGACTAGTAGTAGTAGTTGAATTGCTTAGATCAAGTACATAGATTCACTGAAATACACCCACGCGTCTCATTTGATGCAGAAAGCTTCCAGACCGCCTCTATGATGCATGCGTCCAACGCTTTGATATTTGATCTGCATACATCTGTCTACAGTCCTCGTCTACCTTACCTAGGACCCAGATAACCCCATTTTTCAGATCCATGAACTGAGCCGGCCGATACGCAATCCATTCACCTGTCTTTCCCAACGGCCGGACACAGGAGTCATTTCCAAGGATTCTCCTTGTCAACTTGTCGGTCGGTTGCTAACTGCTTATGATCTATCAGGCATCAGCTGGACAGGTAACATACCATTGTTTGCCTTCGACAGACTGCCAACTAGGTAGTAGTACCTTACCCACTCTTCCTAAACTTCTGGAGAGGTATTGTAAGTGGTCGCATACTAGGTACTACCTACGAAGTCTCAATCTGAGTGGCTGCTATTATTATTTACCTTAGTAGTCTTATGGAGTACAGTCCTAGGTAGTCCATAGTCTCACCTACATGAGCTCAGATTATCTATCATCCATTATTGTTGATTAGCTACGAACCCACTCGGGACGCTAAATCATCTCCCGCACCAAAAGGCAAAAGCCCGCAAAATGCACATCACGATTCACGAGTTCTCGCCACTCTTTTTTGGATCTCCGTCTTTCTCCATCTATCTATTTACTTCACTATCACACGCTAAGGTATTAAACTGACTATTACCATCCGATTACATCGATAGAACGTTGCAATTTGTCTCATTGATCCGGTTGACAGTGTGCCAAGCGATCGGAGCATAGGTAGTGTGGAGTATTGCGATTGGCCTGGTCGATGATTCAATTCATTGCCGTTGATCCATCGTCTTGCTCCAGTCTATCCAGCTTGCAAGCATCACCTTCTTCTCCGTCTCTTTTTAAGCTGCATTTACTCAGTCATCCGCTGTCTGTTTCCAACCAATAATAACAGCAAGACTACATGTAACCTTCTATCCCAAAACCTACCTACCACCCGCTCAGGACTCAAGGTACGTACCTCCACCTCCCCCCAGCTACTTCTGAGTTCTGAAGGCATACACAATTACACACCTTTTGCAACTTTGTAGAGGCTCCGCCTCCCCCTTTCTGTCCCCACTCCCGGACAATCCATGGATTGCTGCCATTATCGCCTATCAAGTGACCTCTACTCTGTATTATTCTGTGTTCTATGATCTCTGTAAGCATTTGCTGCTCGTCTGATTATTATTGGGTACCTAGTGGTCCTACAAGGATGAAGCTTCGATCTTCATCAGGATGAGTCTTGATCGACTGGCCTTGTCTGCGCCTTTTTTTATTCCACGTTATTGGACTCGATGCTGAGTCGTCCATCATCTGACCTACCATGTCCGATCTTCCTCGACTGGCCGCTCGTGCCAACATTTCTACTTCACATCAATCTCCGGCTCCTCCCCCCCCTCCTCCTCCTGCGCCAGTGCATCAAGGCCAGAAATACTCTCATCGAGCGGCCAGTGCTCTAGCAAGATTTGCCCAACCTTTTTTCTCCGGGTCTCGGCCCCCCAGCCCACTGACTTCAACTGGTCGTGCAGATCTGTCTACTGGTCCCCGTTCAACCAGGTCTAAGTCCTTGTACGGCTTTCCCTTTCCCTTCTTCCGTTTGGTTATCTTATCATTCTGATTTAAATCCTTTTCACACCTGCTTCCCTTGGCTTCACTTTCACCACCCCACCACCTATCAGGCTACCGCTTGCATAGAGCTTGAGTTTCAAACCGCCTAGAAGGATCGAACTAACATCAGATCTAGACCTGGGGCATCTCAAACTGTTACACATAGGACGGGGATCCCCATATCCGCCCTAGACGTCTCCCCGCAACGGACGCACGCCGTCATTGGTGGGAAGGAAATCTTGAAAACCATTCGGGTCTCCCCCGACCGTCTGTCTGAGGAGATCAATATTCGCAATGCTATCATCAGTTACTCCTCCACACATCATGGTGGGAGTGGGCTTTCCGCGCGGCACAAGGACCAGCTGACCGTCAGGGACGTGAAATGGTCACATGGCAATTATGACCGGACCATAGCCACCGCTGTGGCTAATGGTCGCATTGTCGTCTATGATCTCAATCGGACTGGCCTTGAATTTTGCCGCTTCCAAGGGCACAGCCGTCAGGTTCATCGGCTAGCTTTCAATCCTTACACTCCGGCACTGCTTCTGTCAGGGAGTCAGGATTCTACGATCCGAATGTGGGACTTGCGGACAGCGTCCACCGAGCGTGGTGTGTCTATGTGTGGGAGTAAGGAACAATACATTGGCAACAGTGACGCCGTCCGTGACATCAGATGGTCCCCCAGCGACCGTTACTTGTTTGCGACCGCTACGGATAGCGGTGCCATTCAACTGTGGGACTCTCGGAAAAACAGTGCTCCCTTGATGAGGATCACTGCTCATGACAGACCGTGTTTTTCAGTGGATTGGCACCCAGATGGACAACATGTTGTCAGTGGCGGCACAGATAGGCAAGTCAAAGTCTGGGACTTCTCCTCGTCCGCCGAGCGGAGACAAAAGCCTACTTTCCAGTTCAGGACCCCGCAGGCCGTCCTCAATGTGCGATGGCGCCCACCTTCCACGGATAAGGAATCCGGAGCTTGGCAATCTTGCCAGGTGGTCACGTCGTACGACAAAGAAGATCCACGGGTTCACCTCTGGGACCTTCGGCGACCCCATATCCCCTTCCGGGAGTTCGATCGGTATGACTCTCACGCTACAGATCTGCTTTGGCATTCCAAAGACCTCTTGTGGACGGTAGGCGAAACCGGTGCTTTCACACAGACCGACATTCGTTATGCTCCGCATGTGGTCAATCGGCGCCCCACATGCGCCCTCGCTTGGAGCCCTCATGGAGAGGTGCTTGCTTTCGCTCAGAAACGAGCTCGGCGAAATACTATGGGTCTCAGTGCTACTGAATTTGCAGACCGTCTGGAGATGGAGCACAGTAGCGGAGAACCTTTGGGCCAGAGCCCGACGGAAGACATCCTTGACGAACCTTCCTTTATCTCCATTCGTCATCGACCCAGTAAGTCAGGTAGCGTCCGTCCATCTAAGTCGTTGAGCAGTACCCCGCCGGGGGCTCCCGAGAATCCTCCCGTCCTCCCGTTGGGAGAAACGCTATCCAACATTACTCCACCTGGGCCACGCCAGCTCGGAGTAGTGGGTAGCATTCCGGGGGCCACTTTGGATCCGGCGGTCTTTCGATTCCTCGCTCGCCACTATTCACCCTTACTCGAAGCTCCCGAAGATAGTTGCAAGCATGCGAACTTACTGCGCTCCTTGTTGGACTCTTTGACTCAGAATTCAGAGCGAGCAGAGGATGTGTCGCTGCCCAAGCTAGCTCAGACTTGGAGGATAGTCAAATTTGCTGTTATCCAGGAGCTTGAACTCAGGGCCAGGGCGCAACGACAGGCCCCTGAAAGAGGCACACGCAAGGTCAAGAAAATGCTCTCCAAAGAGGGGCGACTTGCCGAGCGACCTCCCGCCCTGGAAGATGGAAGGACTGATAGATTGAAAAATCGCTTGTTCAGAGGGGTAATGGAGACAGATGCGTCAAAGCATGCCACAACAGAAATTGAAAGCACGTCCAACATCACCACACCACTCGCAAGACCGTTACCGGACTCACCCGTCGAGTCTCTGGGCAGTCCACACTCGCAAATGACCTCTTTGAATGATGACGCTACAGATATTGAGCCCTTACCGCCCTCCGTTTTGAGCTCTAACCCGGCCACGATGGACTCGAACGGTTGGTCGTCAATGTCAGATGTGGAACCCCATCCCATACCCCAATTTGAAAAACGCCAGTCAGATGCTGGTGATAGTTCTCTGGCTTCGTTTGAAAGCCCACCAGCAGACCTAGTTGGGACATCAGCGATTCAAAGTCCGGAAAGTGACCAAAGATCAGCACCGCTGGCGATTAATCGTCAAGCGGACTGGCGTGTTCGGAATCACCCGGATTATGTCAAAGGAGCGTCAGAAGACGAGTTTGACCAGAAGATGGAGGACAAGAGGGCAGCGATTCGTGATTATAAGCTCTTTCCTAAGAAAATTTTATCGCTCGAGTCTCATATTGAGCCCCCAAGGCAGCCGCCTTTTCACCGACATGAATCCTCGGAGAGCTTCCCAATGTTCTCGGAATCTACAGGAAGCTCACATCCTTCCAAATCACTCGCTACGTCATTTTCCTCTGCGGCAAGATTGTACGATAGCTCGAAGATTGCAGAAGCGGACGAATCTGCCATTGAGGAATATACTCGCGATCATGAGAGTCTAGAACTTGCTCACACGTCCATATTGAACGAACAGGACCTTCAGGATGACGGATTGTTCCAAGAAAGCGTTATTGATGCTAGCCGCGTTCATCTGGAACGTCCCTCGAGCCCTCCGCCGCTTCTAACGGAGTCTAGCCCCGTGCATATTCCCAGCCAGGACAGCTCAACATCAGCCAAGAACGCACCGAATTGTCGATCTATACCTGGGTCGACGGAGGATCTTTCCGATGTCATTATTCCTCTCAGCCCCGACCTGAGCGGAAACAAGCCTTGGGCCCCAGAGATACTGCTGAAAGAAGCGATCAGGTATAACCACAGCAGCACGCATGTTGACATACAGTCTGCTGCCCATCTACTTCAGAAACTACGCGTACTCTTTCAAGAATGTGAGAGACTTCTCCCAAGGGAGGAGTGTGAGCTCATCTTCAAAACATACCATGAGCACCTTGTACGCCAGTCGATGTACCTGGAGGCTGCCGAGCTTCGACTTTTGTGTGTACCATCCTATCCAGCGGTGTATGAGTATGCGCAGACAAATACTTTCATGAATGTGTTCTGTTTCACATGCAAGCGACCATACGAAAACCCGAAACAGGATAACCGTCGCTGCTACCAATGCAACACCCCGCAAGAACCTTGTGCCATTTGCATGAGCATCGATCCACCCGCAGAGTGGATTGCAGAGCAGATCTCATCGTATGCTGATTCCGAAGAGCACTCCGAGGCTACCTCGCATTTGCTATCCTCATCGCGATCCTCGCTCAAGACGGAGCAGATCCCTCCCTCCGAGCTGCAGCGTTTGGATGGTGCATTGCTGGGTGATTACACCGTTCCTCGACCAATGGGTTCCACCCTCTGGACGTGGTGTCAAGGTTGCGGGCACGGAGGCCACATGGCTTGTATTACCACCTGGTTGAACGACCCTTCCGTCAGCGAAGGGGGTTGCGCCACCCCGGGCTGTATGCACGACTGTGGACCGGGACCACGCCGCGAGTTTAATCGCGCCGTCTTGCAAGATGAGTCGAGAAAGCGAGACGCTGCTAGCAGGAAAGCCGGATTGGGGTTCGTCAAACGCGACCCATGGGCGAAAGGCGAGAGCAAAGCGGTCGAAAAGGTCCGTGGTATGCTCGGTGTTGCCGCATCAGGCGGAAGCACTGTTCCACCTGCGTCCTCCGGGACCGCGGCAGCGTCTTCCTCTGGCATGATGTCGCCTAAGAAAGTACGATTGGTGACGCCGAGTGAGCAAGGCAAGCGACGGAGTGGTCCGTCGCGAGCGAGTACCGGCGGCAGTAGCGGAAACAACATATGATAGCGTCTTGACCTCCGCCCTCCGCTCTCTTATAACTTGCTGCATACATTACAGAACTTTTATGATAGTCGAGTCAGGTTATAGGTTTTATGGGTAAGAGGTCGTGATAGATGACTGAGACGCAGCGTCTTTGTTTCGGCGAAGGAAAGGTATAGACAGATCATCATGTCTCCATAGAGATGCTGAGCCTAACATATATCCAAAATGCGGCAAGACACTTTAGAACCATATGCACTTCCAAATATCCACAACATAATCTCTCAGAGACAAGCCCAGAGCCAGCCTAGAATCTTCTTTTCTTCTTCACCGGAGCCTTGCTCTTCGCTTCAAGCTCTCTCTTCAGTTCCTCTCGTTTGCGATCAGCGCGCTCCTGCTCCGTTTCCTGTTGCGGCGGTTTCACGGGTGAAGGTGATCGCTTTAGAGCACCTCGTTGAGAAACCTCCTGACTCTCAGACTTTTCTGGAGGCGGCGGTGTCGTCGTCTCGGCCCGAATCTGCGAGGAGGCGGATGGGGGAACCTCACTGGTCTTGTGGGCTTTACCTCCGATCATACCCAGCTTGCCAACTCGTTTTGGCTTTGGCTCTGTGGGGGCGGAGGGTGGGCCTTCCTGTGGATCCGGGGAGACGGAAGGCCGAGAAATCTGTTGTTGCGGTGGTGGTTCTTTCTTCTTGCCTCCGATGACGCCTAGCCCGCGAGGCTTCGGTGCAGCGGTTGCGCTTGCGCTGGGTTTGGCAGTGGTTGTTGCTCGAGGAGGAGATGGCGAGACTCGAGCGTTGTGCTCGGAACCCGAGTCCGTTGCCTCGTCATCTTGGGTCTTTGATGTCGGTGGTGCAAGATCTCGGGGTGGAGATGGCGGCGGGGGTGTTGGAGACTTCTGTTTCACCTGCTTTCTACCGCCTATGATACCCAGCCCTTTTGATTTCTTTGCTGGGGGCTTCTGCGGCGAAGCGGATCTTCGTTTGACCGGTTCGTGTTCGTGATCTGTCTCACCGTCGGTCCCAGCCGTGGTAGCAGTGGTAGCAGGAGATTGTCGTTCAGGCTCCTTGGCCTTTTTGAGCCTGGGGGGTGTCTCTTGTCGCTGACACAATGACATTAAAACAAGTACAGGGATACCCAGGGGTTACACGCACCTCAAACTCATCGTCATCATCGAGATCATTGTTGTCCGTGTCCGTGTCCATTTTTGAGACAGTCTTCGTGGGCTTTTTCTCCGTGGTTCTTGTGGCTTTTTCACGCTTTGGAGGCGCCTGAGTGATAGCTCTGGTTGCTGCAAGCTTCTCCCACCAACCGTCCGGGGGTGGGCCGAGTGTCTCTATCCCTCCGGTCTCTTCGGATCCAGAAACTTCGGCCAGAATGTTGGCAGCAACAACTGAATCAGGTGATGATTTGGCGACTTCGTCAAGCCATTCTTGTTCATCGAAAGGCGCCACTCCTTTGATGTGATTGGCGGCTTGAGAGAGCAACGTATCCCCGTGAGCTTTCCGTAGCCCAGCCATTCCAGGGAAGATGGTGCTCAGATCGATACCTATGCTCTCGATCCTATCGAAAAGCTTTCCTAGAACCCAGTCTTTCTTACTAAGGTGGTCAAGGAGCGTCCGCTGGCGCGACTCCCACCCAGCTTCTGCTCGAAGTAATGGGAATATAAGATGCTGAGATGTAGAAGATTGCGGCTCTTTTGAAAGATAGATAGTCCATGTTAAAGGTCTCAACGGTGCAGGAAGCTTCGTTGATACTGTCAGTTTCATAGAATCCTCTCGCGATCCATGTTCTAGCGATGCGGTAGAGCCAGATTCGCCACTTAGAGCTTCAGCTATCTTTCCAAGGAGCACATTAAACTGATCTGGATCTTCGCTCGGGTCAATTGTAGTAGCATCTTCATCAGCTCTTTTGAGAATGTCTTGGCGGCTCATGTGCTCGGTCCAGATATTGGAAAGGTCAGTCATGTAAACATCGTAACTATCTAGTGTACTGGAGTATCGTAAAAGAAGAGGAGGCAAGCCATCCTGCCTTGGAAGATGAAGTCTTCTCCATTTCGAAGACATCATCGAAATCTCTCTCTGAGTAGTTGTAAGTGATGATTATCTTCCCAGGCAGCACCCCCAGTTGTATTTGACGCGATGGCGGAATGAAGCACGTGCTGAGTGCGGAAACTCTGCCGCTCGGCCAACCTTCCAGCTAGGAAGCTTCCAGACTCCGGACTTATCGCGGATCTTTTGAAGTGAGGGCCATCTCGACGTTCAACAAACATACTGTTACGAACGTGTCTTTTCAACAAAATATCAGGCGATAGAATTACGAGGATGTCGTCGCGACTCCCCGACAGAACAGGCTCTAAGCGCAGCCGCTCTCGCTCCCCTTCATCGTGGCGCCAGCCTCAGAAATATCACCGCAAATACGACGAGAGAGACCGACACCGGGACGGTAGAAAATGGGAGGATGGAAATGGCCGGTCATCGCAGCCGCCGGTAAGGAGCATGCGAGACCAGGTGCGTCTCAATCAGTTACAGGAGGACGAGCAAGTGCGTGAATGGGTGGCGCAGGAGGACGTGTTTGTTCTCAAGCAAGCGAAAAAGAAGGCCGAGATCCGAGTCAAAGAGGGTCGTGCGAAGCCAATAGATTGGCTTACGGTCACCCTGCGAGTTATTGATCCTACACGGAATCCTCTTGACGACGAGATTGCGGATTCAGAGCTGGATCTGGTGGACCCCGACGGCGTTTTCGAAGGATTATCTCAGAGTCAATTACTCGACTTGGAGAAGGATATTGATACGTTCCTGAGCTTGGAGAAGAATTCGCAGAATAGGGATTTTTGGAAAGTAAGTCTTATCTGTCGCTTGCTCTCATTCGCTCGAGACTAAACTTGTCCTTGCGTTCAGACAATGAAGGTTATCTGCCGAGATCGCCAGAAAACGACTGCCCCTGAAGGACGTGCTCTCAGCTCCGTTGCCGCTGACATCAATCGACTTCTAAGCCCAAAAACGTACGAGCAACTCGAGACCCTTGAGGTTCAGGTCAGGAAGAAGCTGGACTCTAACGAGCCTATCGACACCGATTATTGGGAAGAGCTTTTGCGCAGCCTGACGGTGTGGAAAGCTCGCGCTAAGTTGAAGAAGGTCTACCAGGCCGTGATCGATGAGCGTGTAAAAGGGTTACGCAAACAACAATATGAGGAGGCTCAATCTATCCGAACGAAGCTCGCTCCTCTTGCACCGGTCATCCAGGCGTATCAGGAACGACCTGAACAGGTTAGTGAGACCGAATTTCGTGATCTAGATCCCGAACCATTACTCCAGATTCGTCCAGAGGATAAAGGATTGGAAACATTGGATGAAGCAGCTTTTCTTAATCAAGTCGTAAGTTGCCTTGTCTCTGCATCTGTGGTTCCAGACCGTTACTGACTACGATTGAAGGGGCGCGAGCGACAAAAGATTCTAAAGATGGGCTTTGTTCCCCTTCGTCAGCGGCAGACCGAGAGGCCCTCTGCAGCTTCCGCAAACCAGACAACGAACGTGCCTGCTGCTACAGCATCCACCCGTTTCTCATCGATTCCCAACGAGGATTTCTCGCAAGCGACGAAAGCTCTTTACGAGAGAGAACTTGCTAAAGGAGTCAGTGAAAACGAGGAGATCTTTACAGGCGAGGAATCTGTCAGCACAGGTGCGCAGCCGCAGTGGGCCAGCAAGTACCGACCTCGCAAGCCGCGGTACTTTAACCGGGTGCAAATGGGGTATGAGTGGAACAAGTACAACCAGACGCACTATGATCATGATAATCCGCCGCCGAAAGTTGTCCAGGGCTACAAGTTCAACATTTTCTACCCCGATCTGATCGATAAAACGAAAGCCCCTACGTACCGCATTGAACGAGAGCATGGACGGAAACGCGGACAATCATTTGCCGCGGCTGGCGAAGAGGATACATGCCTTATTCGGTTCATGGCTGGACCGCCGTACGAAGATATCGCATTCCGGATCGTAGACAAGGAGTGGGACTATAGCGCCAAAAGAGAGAGGGGATTCAAGAGCACCTTTGATAAGGTATGTCGTGCGTTCGAGCCGGCGCCACTCCTATTGCACTTACAAGTGCTGACATCTCCAGGGAATCTTACAACTTCATTTTCAGTTCAAGCGAGTAAGCTGCCTCCAATTTCCCAACTTGATGCAATTGCTTGTCAGGACAGCAGATGCTGATTGGTTATAGATCTACTACCGGAAGTGAAGCGTCAACGCCGGCTTACCGATTGTACGGTCTCACCAATCTTATATCTCTTACCGGGCCATCGGGTTGTTACCACCCGATTTCGATGTCCAAATACCTACCTACCTTGGATTTCAGATAGATTCCGTACTCGCGAATATTCCGGTTCAGGGCCATCTGCTGCGAGAGGAAATCCTGTCCTATGATTGGTCGGGAAATACTAACCATCCGCTTCATCACTGGATCTCAAGACCACCGACCTCGGTGACGTTAAGGTACCTAGGTACATTAGGTGAAGAGCTAAGACGATCATACGAACGTACCTTACCTTCCGGTTGTCAACTAGGTCCGGTTCTACGACAGCACTCGCATAATCATATTAGAGGATCCACGTGCGGGAAACCGGTATTTGACGCTTAAATCCACCTCATCCGCCACGCCTTCTTCCAAGTATTTCACTTCTTCAACCCTTTCCGCCTTTTTTGGGGCGACGCTTAAGATGCGCAAATATTTTTTTCGACCTCGAACGATGTTGATTGAAATCACGTGGGAGCCGGCAATGCATCCTGGCCAGCTTGTCGCATGTCGGATCGTCGCCACGGAATTGAAACGGAGAGGGTTGTGATGAAGCGGCGGCTATGGTGACACCTATGCCACCTGCAGGCCGTTTGACAGGTTCCGGCTGGACGGGGAACAGAGGAGTTGCTTGAGCATCTGCAGGATGAATTGAAAGAGAAGCAGTCGGGGTTTCGCAAGACCCTGTGGCAGCATCGATTCCAGAAAAGGCCTGTGTCCTGTATCTCTTTCTTTTTGTTTCTTTTTCTGTGCTCTCATTGTTCCATTTTCGGCTGTTCCCATGTACTAAAGTATGGACCTACCAAGACTCTCTGCAGGCGTCCGCTATCCGCGAGCCCTAAGCTAATCCCGGTCGGCCAAGCGTGTAGAAAATTCACTAATTGATCCATTGCAGCCCTCTGTAGTACCAGATCCAGCCTCTTCAAGTCACGGAGTTCATTGGTTGCGTCTTTATACTGGATCCTTGTTCCACAGCTTGGGAAAGCATTTCCTGTAGAAGGAATGGACTGAAGCACGACACTTTATGAGTACACCACAGTCAAGACACATGATGGCCAAAAAGTAGTCCGCCTACGTCTCAGACCCTTTTCCCCCTTGTTCGTTGGGGCCAGATGTGCATGACTCTGTCGGGTAGTCTGCAGCAGAAAAGACGACAAGACAGAAGGCCATCAACTTTAGGTATGAGCTGGCACTCTACACTGTTCCCTCAGGATATGTCGCCTTGAATGACCTGGTGCATCTTCTCTCTTGCTCAGTGGTCCCGCCTCTTCGTTCCTTTTCCTTTCTTTTTCTTTTCCTTTTTTCTTTGTCTTTGGTATACCTGTCAATTTTTGGGGCTCTTCAAATTTTCTGGCTTCTATCTCTTTATTTTTGCATTTACTCTCCACAATTCTGGTCTACTCTTCCCTGTATCTAACGGAGCCATCCCCTCATCAGTGCGCTTGATCTTTCTCTCTCCTGTGAGCCAGTCTTACACCTTATTGAACCCTGTTACTATTATCTCTTCTCTGTGGATATTATCCTCTGATGTCAATTCAATAAGGTTGTGTGGAGTTTCAAAACAGCCTGTGATTGACATTAGTTTGTCTTAAGACCAGACAATATGGTTCACTTTATTCCCTCTTACGACTACGATTTGCCCACAAACTACTCTGACCAGGGAGCTTATCATCATTACTCTTCACAACTGTCGCAATCATCATCCCCCTCGTCTGATGGCTCTTTTCCAGAGAATCCTCATAGTTCCAATCCCTGCTCAAGAGTCTGGGTGAATTCGAGTTCATGCAGCCCAGAGACCCTGGAGACAGCGTTCACTTTTCATGAGCCATGGACCCTCAATACGACTCAAGTTTATCCCCTCAGTGCCTCTACGTCGCCGCTGGAAGCTCCAAAAGATGGAAGTCCTGATCTCTTTTCTTATTGTGATGAAGGGATGTCTCAGACTATGGCGCCCTACTCCAGACCAGACCAGGAAGACGTTCAGTTTGGACACCTTAGTGTGACTCAAAGCTCGTCAGACTGGATCCATGGAGTAGAGGGCCATGGTGGCAATGGCCCGGATTCGCAGGTTTACTTTACGTCTTCACCAGCCGCTGAACCCTTTCCACAACAGTCTGAGACGATGCATACCACACCCTATGTCACGACATCAGCTACGTCCTCCAATTCTTCACAGCACGTCGACTGTGAGAGAACAGAAGTAAAGCGAGAGAATGACCGCAATGATGCGGAAAGGAATTCAACCTCAGACGACGGCCCCACAGACCTTCCGTATTCTCATTTGATCGCGGAAGCTCTCAAGACTGCTCCTGATAGGAAGCGTACTCTTCAAGAAATCTATAGCTGGTTCGAGCAGAATACAAGCAAAGGGAGAGACCAACGCTCAAAGGGATGGCAAAACAGTATCCGGCACAATCTCTCAATGAATGCGGTATGTGGTCCGACAGATCCTTCCTGATTTTACCCTTTCTTTCTTTTGCTCTTTGTTGGGGATGCGTGCTAAGATGCGACTAAACTTGCAGGGCTTCGAAGCCGTCAGGGTAGAATCCCCCAATGGCAAAAAAGCCGTGAATTACTGGCGCCTTACGGACGAGGCATACAGGAAAGGCATCCAGTCGACTACCCGATACAGGAAGCAAGCGAATCACAAGAGGGCTTTGGGCTCGGATCCGCCGGCACCCCAACGCCAACGATCTGGGGCCAAAGGAGGGAAGGCGACCAAGATTGCAGCCAAGTATCGCGGCCAGATGATGCTGCTGACAGGAGGCCAGCAGGACGCTGCACAAAGGGAACGGCTGTATCTGCAGCCCGCACCTTTTCATCAGCAGCAGCTTCCGTCACAGATGGGACATTACATCCCATACCTCCGCACAGCTACTTCCTTGGCGACAGTGTCACCAACCAGTGTGTCGGGCCCTCCCACGCTGACGCCTCGACCTTCAGCCGAACAGTACCATTTGGGCGTCATTGGCTGCACGGAGGCCCCCTGTGCCCCTTTGTTTTATGACATGGCGAAGCCCAACGAAGAGTACTATTGTTTTGCATATGAAAGCAGGATTGGAGTTGGGGTAGAGTCTAATTCGCTCCCCAATGGATTACCTACAGTTAATTCATGGCTGAGCCTGGTGGACCGGCCCGGAACCCTAGGGAAGAGAGTGGGCCGCAGTCAGTCAGATATTGAGACACAGGGGCCAGTGCTCTGAGTAGCTGACTTGCATAATCTAACTAAATATGTACTTTAGCTGACCATTTCCAGTCCAAGCCAGCATTTGCTCATGTTTCGTGTCAGTGAGTTTTCCTTTTGCATCCTCTTGTCTTTTCTGGCTTAGTAAGAGCGCAAAAGTTCTGGCGGGCGTCGAAGGTTTCTTATTTGTTATGTTTCCAGTCCTATCGGGCTGGTGTCCAGTCCCATCTGGCTGATTTCCAGTCCCATATGGCTGATTCGTCTCTTCATTTGGAATGTCGATCATGTGGACAGTCATTCAGACTGTGACGCGATGATGATGATGATAATGATAGTGGTTCACAATGGTAATGTCAGTTTCGAACAGGACGATCTCCAATAGTCTATCAACATCCATGTCAGCTTGCCGTAGAACTCGCGTATCGAGGATTGAGGATGCTGCCCGATGTACTCTGTATAGATCGTTCATCTACACGAGTCAGAACGCAAAACTATGCCTGCATAGTACATGCAGACAGTAGGAGGTAGGTGCAAGAAACCATCCATTCGGCGAAAGATTCAGCCGTCCTCGAGCTCATTTTTCAGCCGTCGAGTCGTGGACTGGTGGTCCCTCTGCCTTGTGATTACGCAAGGCATCTAGTTGATAATGAGAGGGAGCTAAGGTGGTCTGTTCAAGGGTGACCTGCGTGTGCATGTACGTACGTATGTGGAATATGTAAGTAAAGGCCTCTAGGGGTGTGGCGGGGTCGACTCGACAGTTGGATGATTGATCCCTCATTACGCCGGTGATGAGGGCGAGACCGTGTTGTCACCTTCTTCATCTGGTTGAATCTGAAGACCGAATAACTCCAGCGCGCTAGATGACTTTAAGCCTTAGCGCAGAAAATTAAACTTAGGAAGCCTACTAGAAGGACTCTCAAAAGTACAAGCGCCTAGCAGCCTAACTGACAGGTAGACGGAGAGATGGATAGAGTCTACATATGTCAGACAGTTAGAGTTTGACTTCTCATGCATGTATGATGCTATCAGCCTGTCACATCCGATTCAAACTGGGATGTAGCTTCTCACTATCTCGGTCGACTTCGTGGATGTCAATATGCCACTCATCAGTGATCATGCAGCCAGGCCAAATGGCGCGCAATGGCAGTGTGGCTCTGCACTTGATTCGATGGGGTTTATTTCTCATGTGCTTTGTTATTCGATGGTTCAAGTAAGATGTCCATTTATTTCAGCCGTGGATTGTACGGGATAGAGTGAGAAAATGAGCATCCACGTCAGAACCCCTGGGATGGGCCGCCCGTGAAGGTCATTATTATTGTCTGACAATGAGATTCAAAGGCTTAGGTTGGATGACACACTCCTCTCTTCAACTAATGACTGTACTTATCTGCGAGCTGGACTGCTTCTTAGAACCCAAAGCTTTTCCTGCAGGAACTTGCGACATAACTCCACTCTCAAACTCAGCAAAGTGAATCGATCCATTCGTCGTCCATGAGAGAGAATCTCTTCATTCTCCAGAGCTTCAAAGAAAAGACAAAAGGACGTGTTCTATAAAAAAAGCGGCCCGCTCCGAACTCTAAGCTGCTTGAGGACAAGGGGTAGGGGCCGAGATACAACCTAGACATTGTCCTACAACTACAGAAAAGGATAATGATCACAACGCCGCTTTATATCCTCATCAACATTCTATTGGCGGGCTGCATACTCCGTATGATGATCGACTCTAGGTAAGTGCTTGATGAATTCTACGCCTTTACGAACTAGCATCGCGTCTTGAGCGCCATGATCGAAGATCCAAGGTGAACAAAGTAAAAGACGCCTCGGCCTTCCTCCGACTCTTTCTTTGTTGTGCATCATGTGTTTTATTGTTTTTCCTGCTTCATGTTACCGGGACTTATGGGATGTTCCTCATGGTGCATGCCGCTCATCAGAGAATTGAACATGATTCCACTTCGGACTAGCTCGTTGCCTTCGCAATTCTGGCCGGTTGCCTGATGACCAGACCTGACCTTAAACGCCCGGGGTTGTCACAGCAGGGATTCATTCCGAAGCAGCACAACCCATACGGTATCAGCCTCTAGCTCTAGACTAAATCCAGTGCGTTCTTATTTTCTCGCCTGTCTTGCAGTTGCAGAGAATAGTTTCTAATATTTACAGATCAATCGCAGACTAAAAGCCCTTTCCGCCATTCCCCGAGCATATCACCTTCTTCCTACATCCTGCATGGGACCTGCTCATGTGGATGCCAGTATCAGCACGCAGATATCTGGTTTCAAGTACGCCTGGTTTCCGTGCCGAAGACAAGGTTCTCAAGAACCACGGGTACCTGGGGAGAGAAAAGAAGGGACTGAGTGACGTCCACACCGCTTCCATAGGATGCCTAAGGTACAGGGGTGTAATCTGTACAGCAATGTACATCATGTGTCTGAACAGAAAAGGTATACATGTGTGATCTTTCGATGGCTGGTTACATAATTGACAGGTGACATTCCTCTGTCGATCAGCCTTCAGTGACGGAACTCTATCTAAGGTACTGATGGGATACTGCGTCCAATGCCTCATGGATGGCGGACAGTACAGCACAGCACCTTTCTTCTTCCGAAATAAATGCTCAAAAACGCTGATAGTGAAGGTCGTAAAACCTCGAGCATTGAAGCATGACTTAGTCTCATGCTTGATGCGGCCCATTGGCCCTCATTTGGAATCGATGAGCTACTCTCTCTAGCCAGATCCCCCAAGATCTACAGCACAGCAGTCTATTTCACAACTGTGGAACACCTTGTTAGACCCTCAGCTATGTACTAGCTAGCTGCATGCCATCCAAATACCGACCAGGATTCACCCGGTTTCGGTACCTGAAGGCACTTTTGACGTGGACGAAAAAAGGTATTGTCAGAAATACATTGACAAGATTTGTTCAGTACTGGATTTATGTGCATGTATACGTACTACATCCCGCATGCTCATATTCTCAAAAATTAAGAGCGGTCACTGCGTCGACTGGCGATCACCATGGTACATTTGTTCATTGATCACGAGGAGGGAGCTCCGACATCATTCATCCATCTGTGCGCTCTTCGAGAAGGGTATCGTTACTCCTGCCGAGAAGAACCTGGTCCTCCCTTTCACGTTTTGCCAATGTAGCACGGTCGTACCCGGAGCAGTAGATGTCGGGTCCTAGTACATGTACGAGCAGGCACCCTCTTCTAGAAATATACTATTGTGCTCGACTGTCATTTCTACCTTATACCTTCTCGTTATGTTATTGAAGCTTTTTTAGACAATATCGCTAACAGACACAGATCTATACAATCTTATTCTCATTTTATGTAGAAATTGCAAGCATGTTGCGTCAATTACTGCTTTCTGCTCAAACAAATTTTGACAGCTGTTGGTGCCTGAGGATTCAGGCGTCAGCACACCGAATAAGCATGGCGAATACAGTGAGACCCTGCCGACGCTGGTAATAATCCTGCCATGACTATTGAAGCATGACCATGAGGATCTTTATCTGAGCCCTGAGTAGATACTTGAGTGGGAAGGTGGATGAAGCCATTTCTTAATGATTAACGAGTAATCCGTAACTACGTTGCCTTCTGAGATCGGCCTGCAGGAGTGGAAAGCTACGAATCCGGACACAGGAATGGTTCTCTGACGAGTGTGATCATTATTTCATCGCTGGATACGTCGCGTGTTCCCTCTGGACGGATCAACACGGCGACAGGGAGAGCTGATAACTCATGATGAAAATGAAATTTCATTGATAGCCACGACCATGGAAGGTTCGCATGCTAGCCGTGTCTGTTCATCTTTTATCTCTAAGAGAACCGTACGCGGCCAAATTTTTCCATATCATTCGCTCCCACTTTAAAAAAAAGACCAACACCGAGAACAAAACGCAATCCGTTTAGCGCTTGCCAGCGGCCTTCTCCTGAGACTCCTTGAGGACCTTCTTGACGATCTTCTGCTCCTCAATCAGGAAAGCACGGACGATACGGTCCTTGACGCAACCGGCGCAGCGAGAACCACCATAGGCACGGCTGACGGTCTTCTTGGGCCGGGAGATCTGGGAGTATTCACGGGGGCGGAGGGCGGGAATCTAAGTATTGCGATTAGCGATCCTGTTCTTCTTCCCATCGATTGGCTGGAGGTGATCAAAATGTGCGCTTTCCCGTCCCTCGACTTCCTCGAC
The DNA here is from genome assembly GCA_022814375.1 of Aspergillus quadricinctus. Classification (NCBI taxonomy): domain Eukaryota; kingdom Fungi; phylum Ascomycota; class Eurotiomycetes; order Eurotiales; family Aspergillaceae; genus Aspergillus; species Aspergillus quadricinctus. Next base: position 122,158 of record JAKLNT010000012.1, on the reverse strand, counting down.
CTTCTCATCTCTCGACTCGACAGAACGATTGAAGACATCCAGAAAAACGCACACCCGACCACTTGCCAGCCAGAATTCCACTCGGGAGGACTCACGCCGGGGAGCTTGATGCCACAGTCACCGCACTTGGGAGCAGTGCCCTTCTTCTTGATGTGGAGGTAACGGAGCTCGCCGCCAGGAGTCTTGATGATGCGGACCTTGTTGGACCGCGTGTTGTACCTGTAGAACAAAAACCTATCAATATCGTGCTTTCAAGGGCAGATCCGGATATGCCTCGTCGCGCCAAATATCATGCGATATGCCACTGCGTTGAAGCGAACAACGCCGATAATGAAAGCGACGCAGGAAGCATAGTATTGTGTGAACTTCAGGGAGGAAATTTCAAACGTACGGGTTCCGTCTCCGCTGTAGAAAAAAAGAAAATTAGCATTTCATCCCAGGAGAAATATACTCCAGCGTAAGAACTCACGTATTGCAATCTGTTGTTCGCCATTTTGATTGTCCTTGAACCTCTGAAACGGTGGTCAAGAGATTGGCGGCGGCGTCGTCGGTTGTCGTCGTTGTCCTCGTAGAATTCTCAAAGTCATCTGGATTTGTGTGGGTTTCGCTCGGAGCCCTGGAAGGCCGCGCTAGCGCCAATTTGGCGAGACTGCGCTAACCCCATTATGGACTAGCGTTTTTCCGCGGAGAGCCGCCACCTCTGATCAAGCTTGCCCATCACCAAGAAAGGAGCCAGAACAGCCTCTTCCATCACCCGTCGTGAGAAGGGGATCGTTTGGGAGTTGGGATTTTCTCTTCGGGGCTATTGTTTCATCGCTGCGACGCGAATATTTCTTCATAACCATCACTTTTGTCACATCCCGTCGGTGCTTTCGTCTTGAGTTTGATGATTTTTCTCGACGTGGTTTGACGCGACTTTGCTCCATTATCACAGTCGGCTAAGTCGACAGCGTCTTTCATTCATCTATCGCCATCATCATGGCGTCGTTGCCTCCTCCCCCTCCCCCCGGATGGGGTGCAGCAGCCCCTCCTTCCATGCCTTTGGCGCCGCCGCCGCCAGGGTACCAGCCGCCAGCGGATCCGAACGTCGCAAAGTTTGCTCAGAAGAAGAACGAATGGCTGCGGACGCAGCGCAATCGGTTTGGAGAGAAGAGGAAGGGCGGGTTCGTTGAGACACAGAAGGCGGACATGCCTCCAGAGCACTTGCGGAAGATTGTCAGAGATATCGGCGATGTATCACAGAAGAAGTTCAGCAACGAGAAGCGCAGCTATCTCGGCGCGCTGAAGTTCATGCCTCACGCCGTCCTGAAGCTGCTGGAGAACATGCCCATGCCTTGGGAATCGGCTCGTGAGGTCAAGGTGCTGTACCATGTCAACGGCTGCCTTACGCTCGTGAACGAGACCCCGAGGGTCATCGAACCGGTTTTCCATGCTCAGTGGGCTACAATGTGGGTGTGTATGCGGCGAGAGAAGAGCGACCGCAGACATTTCAAGCGGATGCGCTTTCCCCCTTTCGATGACGAGGAACCTCCCCTATCGTGGTCGGAGAATATCGAAGACGTCGAGCCCTTGGAGCCGGTCCAGATGGAACTCGACGAATCCGAAGATGCCCCCGTGTATGAGTGGTTCTATGATCACCGGCCGCTACTTGATACGCCTCATGTCAATGGACCAAGCTACAAGAGCTGGAATTTGACGCTTCCACAGATGGCAACTCTCTTCCGGTTAAGTCATCAGTTACTCAGTGATGTGGTCGACCAGAATTACTTTCACATGTTTGATCTCAACAGTTTCTTTACGGCAAAGGCATTAAATGTTGCCATCCCCGGTGGCCCACGTTTTGAGCCTTTGTACAAGGACATCGATCCCAATGACGAGGATTTCAGTGAATTCAATGCGATCGATCGCATCATCTTCCGAGCACCCATCCGCACCGAGTACAGAGTCGCCTTCCCTTTCTTGTATAACACCCTGCCGAGAAGCGTGAAAGTTTCCTGGTATTCTCACCCTCAAGTCGTTTACGTCCGAACCGATGACCCTAACCTGCCTGCTTTCTACTTCGACCCTGTCATTAACCCCATTTCGTCGCGCTCTGTCGCCCCCAAGAACATTACAGTCAGTCATGAGGATGAGATCTTTGGACCGGGAAACAACGAGGACGAACTTTTTGAACTCCCACCGGAGGTGCAGCCCTTCTTCGCTGACGAGGAACTGTACACACCTGATACTGCCTCAGCCATCGCCCTGTGGTGGGCTCCTCATCCGTTCAACAAGAGATCAGGGAAGATGGTGCGCGCGCAGGACGTGCCACTGGTCAAGCAGTGGTACCTGGAGCATTGCCCCCAGGGCCAGCCCGTCAAGGTCCGAGTCTCGTATCAGAAGCTTCTCAAGACGTATGTGCTCAATGAGCTGCACAAGAAGAAGCCTAAGGCCCAGAACAAGCAAAATCTGTTGAAGACTCTGAAATCTACAAAGTTCTTCCAGCAGACGACAATCGACTGGGTTGAAGCTGGTCTCCAGGTTTGCCGCCAGGGTTTCAACATGCTCAACCTCTTGATTCACCGGAAGAACCTGACCTATCTACACCTCGACTACAACTTCAATCTGAAGCCAGTTAAGACACTGACCACTAAGGAGCGAAAGAAGTCCCGATTCGGTAACGCTTTCCACTTGATGCGGGAGATTCTGCGCCTTACGAAGTTAATTGTCGATGCCCAAGTTCAATACCGTCTGGGTAACATCGACGCTTTTCAACTGGCCGATGGTATTCTGTACGCTTTTAACCACGTTGGGCAATTGACCGGTATGTATCGTTACAAGTACAAGTTGATGCATCAAATCCGTTCCTGCAAGGACCTGAAGCATTTGATCTACTACCGGTTCAACTCTGGCCCTGTAGGTAAAGGTCCTGGTTGCGGCTTTTGGGCCCCTGCTTGGCGCGTTTGGCTGTTCTTCATGCGCGGTATTATTCCTCTCCTTGAGAGATGGCTTGGAAACTTGCTTTCTCGTCAGTTTGAGGGACGTCATAGCAAGGGCGTTGCCAAGACCGTCACCAAGCAGCGTGTCGAGTCGCACTTCGACCTTGAACTGCGAGCCTCTGTCATGGCGGATCTGATGGACATGATGCCCGAAGGTATCAAGCAGAACAAAGTCAACACAGTTCTGCAACATCTCTCGGAAGCATGGCGATGCTGGAAGAGTAATATTCCCTGGAAGGTGCCAGGGCTCCCAGCACCTATCGAGAATATTATTTTGCGATATGTGAAGAGCAAGGCTGATTGGTGGATATCTGTCGCACACTACAATCGTGAACGTATTCGCCGCGGTGCCACCGTGGACAAGACTGTCGCCAAGAAGAATCTTGGTCGACTGACTCGACTCTGGCTCAAAGCTGAGCAGGAGAGACAGCACAATTACTTGAAGGACGGTCCTTATGTATCTTCGGAAGAAGCGGTGGCGATTTACACAACCATGGTGCACTGGCTTGAGTCTCGCAAGTTTTCACCCATTCCCTTCCCCAGTGTCTCATACAAGCATGACACCAAGATTCTTATTCTCGCTCTGGAACGTCTCCGCGAGGCCTACTCTGTCAAGGGTAGACTGAACCAGAGCCAGCGAGAAGAGCTCGCTCTCATTGAACAGGCATACGACTCTCCTGGAACCACGCTGGCCCGAATCAAGAGATTCTTGCTCACCCAGAGAGCATTCAAGGAAGTTGGAATCGATATGAACGACAATTACAGCAACATCAACCCTGTGTATGATGTCGAGCCAATCGAGAAGATCACGGACGCCTACCTGGACCAGTACCTTTGGTACCAGGCAGAGCAGCGCCACCTTTTCCCAGCTTGGATCAAACCTTCAGATTCTGAGGTCCCTCCACTGCTGACCTACAAGTGGGCCCAGGGAATCAATAATCTGTCGAACGTCTGGGAAACGGCCGATGGCGAGACGAATGTCATGATAGAAACGGAGTTATCCAAGGTCTATGAGAAGATTGATCTTACTCTCTTGAACCGTTTGCTACGTTTGATCATGGATCACAACTTGGCTGACTACATTACTTCGAAGAACAATGTGCAGCTGAGTTACAAGGATATGAACCATACCAACAGCTACGGATTGATCAGGGGTCTGCAGTTCTCCGGTTTCGTCTTCCAGTATTATGGTCTTATGATTGATTTGCTGCTCCTTGGATTGCAAAGAGCCAGTGACATGGCAGGTCCGCCGCAGAGTCCCAACGACTTCTTGCAGTTCAGAGACCGTGCCACAGAGACAAGACACCCCATCCGTTTGTACACTCGCTATGTCGACAAGATCTGGGTGTTCTTCAGGTTCACCGCAGACGAGTCTAGAGATCTCATCCAGCGCTTCCTTACGGAGAACCCTGACCCTAACTTTGAGAACGTCATTGGATATAAGAACAAGAAGTGCTGGCCGCGTGATTGCCGTATGCGTCTGATGCGACACGATGTTAATCTCGGTCGCGCTGCGTTCTGGGACTTGAAGAACCGTCTGCCACGGTCAATTACGACGATTGAATGGGATGATACATTTGCTAGTGTGTACAGCAAGGACAACCCGAACTTGCTGTTCTCCATGTGTGGATTTGAGGTCCGTATTCTGCCAAAGATTCGCAATCAGAATGAGGAGTTCTCCGTCAAGGACAGTGTGTGGTCTCTGGTAGACAACACTACCAAGGAGCGCACAGCCCATGCTTTCTTGCAAGTAACGGAGGAGGACATCCAGAAATTCAACAACCGAATCCGGCAAATTCTCATGTCCTCAGGCTCAACCACTTTCACCAAGATCGCCAACAAGTGGAACACCGCTCTCATCGCACTCTTCACGTACTATCGTGAAGCGGCTGTCTCCACCGTCAACCTCTTGGACACGATCGTCAAATGTGAGACCAAGATCCAGACTCGCGTTAAGATTGGTCTGAACTCCAAGATGCCCTCGCGTTTTCCCCCTGCGGTCTTCTACACACCAAAGGAATTGGGAGGTCTGGGTATGATTTCCGGTTCTCATATTTTGATTCCCGCCAGCGATAAGCGATGGTCGAAGCAGACGGATACAGGCATTACTCACTTCCGAGCGGGTATGTCCCATGATGAGGAAACTCTCATCCCTAATATCTTCCGATACATCATACCATGGGAAGCCGAGTTCATTGACTCTCAGCGGGTGTGGATGGAATACTCTCAGAAGCGGATGGAAGCTCAGCAGCAGAACCGCCGTCTGACCCTGGAGGACTTGGAAGACAGCTGGGATCGTGGTCTTCCTCGTATCAATACTCTTTTCCAGAAGGATCGAAGCACACTCAGCTTCGATAAGGGTTTCCGTCTCAGAGCTGAGTTCAAGCAGTACCAGCTGATGAAGAGCAATCCATTCTGGTGGACAAGCCAACGTCATGACGGTAAGCTTTGGAACTTGAACGCCTACCGCACAGACGTTATTCAAGCGCTTGGTGGTGTTGAGACGATTCTGGAGCACACCTTGTTCAAGGCAACTGCCTTCCCCTCTTGGGAAGGTCTTTTCTGGGAACGAGCATGCCTTGCCAAGGGAACACGGCTGCTGCGGTACGATGGTAGTGAAATCGAGGTCCAGGATGTCAAAGAGGGAGACTTACTTCTGGGTCCTGACGGCGGTCCTCGTCGCGCTTTCAACATTGTGAGCGGTGAAGACCGTCTCTATCGCATCAAGATCGATGGAAGTGTAGAGGATCTTGTGGTTACGCCAAACCATATTCTGGTCCTCCACCGGGAGAAGAAAGCCAGAAATAACGAGGATGATGAGCTGCCCGAAGTTTCAGCAGCAGAGAGTTACGATACCGTTGAAATGACCGCTGAAGAGTTCGCCGCCCTTAGTACCGAGGAACGGGGTCGGTATCGAGCGTTCAGATCTCCTAGCTTCGAGTTGTCCGAGAAGGCAGTGCCGGCAAATCATAGATTCATGATCAAAGATATTCGCCTTGAACTCGAGACCACGGAGTGGGCTGGTTTCCGAGTCGACAAAGATCAGCTCTACCTGCGACACGACTATCTTGTCTTGCATAACAGTGGTTTCGAAGAATCGATGAAGTTCAAGAAGCTCACCAATGCTCAGCGATCTGGTTTGAACCAAATTCCTAACCGTCGATTCACCCTGTGGTGGTCTCCCACCATCAACCGTGCCAACGTTTATGTCGGTTTCCAGGTGCAGCTTGATCTTACAGGTATCTTCTTGCACGGCAAGATCCCTACTTTGAAGATTTCCTTGATTCAGATCTTCCGCGCGCACTTGTGGCAGAAAATCCACGAATCTGTTGTCATGGACTTGTGCCAGGTGTTTGATCAGGAACTCGAGCAGCTGGGCATCGAAGCTGTCCAGAAGGAGACCATTCACCCACGTAAGTCTTACAAGATGAACAGTTCGTGCGCAGACATCTTGCTCTTCGCAACAAACAAGTGGAACGTGACTAGACCTTCCATTTTGTTCGACACCAAAGACGTCTACGAGCCCACCACTACCAACAAGTTCTGGCTTGATGTGCAGTTGAGATACGGCGATTACGATTCTCACGATATCGAGCGATATGTCCGCGCCAAGTACCTCGACTACACTACCGATAGCATGAGTATCTATCCTTCCGCCACTGGTCTCATGATCGGTATTGATCTCGCATACAACCTCTATTCGGCGTACGGACAGTACTTCCCGGGCTTGAAGACTCTGATCCAGCAGGCTATGGCCAAGATCATGAAGGCAAACCCTGCCCTGTATGTCCTAAGAGAGCGTATTCGAAAGGGTCTGCAGTTGTATGCGTCTGAAAGCAACCAGGAGTTCCTCAACTCTCAGAATTACTCCGAACTGTTCAGTCCGCAGATTCAACTGTTCATTGACGACACTAATGTCTACCGCGTCACCATTCACAAGACCTTTGAAGGCAACTTGACCACAAAGCCCATCAACGGTGCCATCTTCATCTTCAACCCTCGGACCGGTCAGCTGTTCCTCAAGATTATTCACACCAGTGTTTGGGCTGGTCAGAAACGTCTTGGCCAATTAGCGAAGTGGAAGACAGCCGAAGAAGTTGCAGCACTCATTCGGTCTCTGCCTGTGGAAGAACAGCCTAAGCAGCTCATTGTCACTCGCAAGGGTCTTCTGGATCCTCTTGAAGTCCATCTGCTCGACTTCCCCAACATTTCCATCCGTGCCTCTGAGCTCCAGTTGCCGTTCCAGGCTGCCATGAAGGTCGAGAAGCTGGCAGATATGATTCTGCGGGCAACCGAACCACAAATGGTGCTCTTCAACCTTTACGATGAATGGCTCAAGTCCATCTCTCCGTATACCGCCTTCTCCCGACTGATCCTTATTCTGCGAGCTTTGCACGTCAATATCGACAAGGCCAAGATCATCTTGAGACCTGACAAGACCGTAATTACTCAAGAGCATCACATCTGGCCTACGCTCTCGGACGAAGATTGGATCAAGGTTGAAGTGCAACTTCGTGACTTGATTCTGAACGATTATGGAAAGAAGAACAACGTCAACGTGCAGAGTTTGACGAGCAGCGAGGTCCGAGACATCATCCTTGGTATGGAGATTAGTGCGCCTTCACTGCAGCGGCAGCAGGCCGCGGAAATTGAGAAGCAGCAGGAGGAAGCGAAGCAGCTCACAGCCGTCACGACGAAGACGCAGAATGTTCGTGGTGAAGAAATCATCGTCACGACCACTTCTCAGTACGAACAGCAGTCGTTTGCTTCCAAGACCGAATGGCGTACAAGGGCAATTGCGACATCGAATCTTCGCACGAGGGCCAATAATATCTACATCTCATCAGATGACGTTTCAGAGGAAGGGTACACTTATGTCATGCCCAAGAACATCCTTCGTCGGTTCATCACTATTGCCGATCTTCGAGTGCAGGTCGCTGGATATCTCTACGGTAGCTCCCCTCCTGATAACGACCAGGTGAAGGAGATTCGAACCATCGTCATGATTCCGCAGGTCGGAAATACTCGAGATGTTCAGTTGCCCCAACAGTTGCCACAGCATGACTATCTGAACGGGCTTGAGCCTCTCGGTATCATCCACACGGTCTCTGGCAATGAGCCACATTACATGACTGCTATGGATGTGACTCAGCATGCGCGGTTGATGAATGCTCACCCCTCGTGGGATAAGAAGACCGTCACGATGACAGTGTCCTTCACCCCTGGATCTGTTTCCCTTGCAGCTTGGGGCCTGACGCCCCAGGGTTACAAGTGGGGAGCTGAGAACAAAGACACCACATCTGACCAACCACAAGGATTCTCGACCAGCATGGGTCAGAAATGCCAACTGCTGCTCAGCGACAAGATTCGTGGATACTTCCTGGTCCCTGACGATAATGTGTGGAACTATAGCTTCATGGGAAGCTCTTTCGGCAGCGTTGAAAAGCGACCTGTCTACGTCAAGATTGATACACCGTTGAGATTCTATGACGACCAACATCGTCCTTTGCACTTCCAGAACTTTGCCGAGCTCGAGGACATTTGGGTTGATCGTTCCGATAATTTCGCTTAAAGCAAATACTGGTGTTGGGATTCACTTTTCTTCTCTATATCTTGTCTTATTGTCCCTGATTTCGAGGCGTTTCTCCTTTTTGCAGTGTTCCATATTGTTTTTACTCTGAAAGCATGACCGAAGTCTGTTCTTTTTTCCTTTGATGCTTTTTTTTAAGGGCGACCATAATTTGAGCCATGGCCAGAAAAGCGAGGAACGACCATCTTTATGCGATGCAGACTACAACTTGAAATGAATACTGGGGGCTTGTATGTATGTACAGTAGTTTAGTACAATGATCAGTTGGTTGATTGATATTCATTCCATGGTGATCTGATCTGAGACTTGATTCGTTCTGTCGAGTTTGATGTTTGCTTGATTCTTGATAAGCAGTTCGACTACTACTCCATAGATGGATAGAGACTATCTTTTTTTTTTAAATTAATAGGGGGCTATGCTGCAGTCTAGTGCAGGCAGATTCAAGGACTGGACTGGGCTGGAAGCATCTTTAATTGGGAGATGGTTGATTGTTTGACGATGGCTTCAGATCATCCCACCAACAGACCCACGCTACGACAACATCGACAACCACATCTTCCTATCTATCTATCATTCTACCCAAGTACCCAGCAGGCTAGCTACAAGCCAACTCAGCCACTTCCCAAGCCCTACATTCCTGCTTTTCCACTCTGGCTTCGTCTTCTCGACGACACTAACGCCATTCCTTCCGGCCGGATCCGATTCAGGCCTCAGCAAGGTGGTTTTGTATTATCAATCTAAGCAAGCCATGGGGACCGAGCAACCTCAATTTTCCTTTTCCGGCCAACCAATTACGGTTTCTTGTTGCGAGGGCGACGAAACTGTTTCACCATTGCCTCAAGGACTTTAGAACCAAAGTCAAAATCCATGCGGCGTAGTGAGATGCGGGTGTCGGTGGAAATCCATCGATCGCAAAGCATGCCAAACATCGTGATCATATCCGCCAATGTACGCTACAGCAGACTCAATCAACTAAAGGATCTTGCTTACATTCCTTTCATCTACGCGTACGGATTCCCGTCAAGCATACCACGCCGAGGGTGCTCTCGACCGCTTTTGATGAAGCTGAAGAGAACGACGGTCGTTGACCTCGTCAGATCCCCTCGACGAGTCACAAGTCACAGGTCAACGAACGCACACGGACCACAAGCCTTCTCGGAAACTAGGCAATTGAACCCCGACCGTTAGAATATCGGGGATGGCTTACCCGTCTTATCCATGTGGTCTTATTTCCTAAGTTTTTGAGAGAAACAGAGCCAAATAAACTCGGGAGACGCTCACTCGACTGCCCTCCGACGGTTCCCTTGTTGGCTTTTGACAACAGCTCTTGCGAAAAAAGGAAAAAGGAAAAGAAAAAGGAAAGGAAATCGATCCAAAGAGAAGCAGGGGAAACTGTCTATGAAAATAAAACAAAGGGAACCTTAGGTGGGTACATTTTCAGGTCACAAACACTAGCCTGCATAAGATGCTAGATACTATCTCCTGCTTGACAGCATGACCTCCTAGGCACCTATTCTGTCACAGATTCAAGAGTCTGGCATTCGCAGCTTGATTTTTGTGACATTACCCACGAGGCCCACACCGTTTTTGAGACCTACAGGATCTATAGACCGGGATCGTTCTCTCCTGCTCGAGTCAGAACGCTGGGCTGGAACTCCCTGGCAGGGCGACGGCCCACCAAACGCCAGCCATGAGCTAGCTAGCAAGCCTAGCATCCTTCCGCTAGTAGTCCTGATACGCTCCCGCCCCCCTCTCACCTCGTGGAAGTCTCGCCGGTTGCACCTATGTGCTCAGCGCCTTTCTCATCTATTGGCCTGTCATTTGAGTGGAGTTTCTGCCACACAAAGTACAACCCTTGTCTTGTCTCGACGCTCGACCAGGGGCGTTGGCTATTTCAGCCTAACTCGTCTACGGCATGTCGGTATGTACCATATGTATCTAGAGTGAATCCCTGAACCAGACGTCCAGCGTCCTGCTCATCCTCTTTCGTATCCAATAGGTGATCCTTAGATTATGCCAGCCCAGCCCTGGTGGATAAGCGGGCTTAATTGTCTCCGCTCATGTTGATCCATGTAGACATACATGCATGGTGACAAAGAAGCTAAATATGAGACTCTGTGAGACTCCCTTTGTCTAGCTCAGTGTTTCAGGCTCAGTTATTGCTGTCGGTTTGCTTCTTACTCTCTTAACATTCCTAGAACCTGCCATACCTTGTCCGTAATCGGACAGCCTGGCAAGGAGCAAATAACCTCTCAGAGTTTTAGATTGCCTTGTCCGAGTACAGTCGTCATTGTATGTTTTAGGTTCCATCTGCAAGCTAGGTAAGCTTGACTGGAAAGGCAGATCCGTCGAATGGGCGATTTTTCTTTCCTTTTGCCGAACCTGTATCTGTCTAATTCTGAGATGTATGAACTCCGTCTCTCCTCTACCGTCCGATTACCCTTTTCATTCTAGAAGTTCTCTTCCTGTCTTCGCATCATTTATTGTTGTCGGCCGGCATCAAGAGGCTACGGCGTATTACCGAACCGGGTGTGTGCCTTATGAGAGATTTTATTCTGAGTCTGTATCGGCCTTTGTAATTTCCTTTTTCTCTGGCTTTTATCTCCGTGTCCTTGCACCTTGAGTAACGAAAGGAGGACGTCGAAAGTCCCATTTTCACATTCTAATTTACTGTGATGCCTGTGTCTGAGCTGTCCGTTGCCTCGATTCGGTAAAGCTGACCCATTCGCGTCCAGTGCGTTGACGACCGAGCCCAAAACGTTCCATTTCAGAGACCCAACGGGCCAACGTACCCTGGTAAGAGGAAACGGCTTCCATTTGCCAAGTTCATCCCAAGCAATCTATATAGCCTGGTCCTTCATCGGATACAGAAGGCCTAAATGGCCCTTCTTGCCCCTGGGCATTTCTCGACTCGAGATGCATCACTCGCTTCTTCAATTCGCGCCCACGGCTCATCATCATCTAGCTATATATCATCGTATTGACCAGTGGGACAGTCAACACGTACCAGATTGCTGAGGCCAACCCAAGCGCAGCACTGGTTTACTCGAGAGTCTCCCTGTCGTTGTGCATGGCAGAATCATCTCGTGTCGCAGCTCCTCGCATTATCTAACGTTCGCATCGCAATCTCCAACACAAACGAATCGTTTCCCTTTACTTGTCGCAAAGATCAGTCTCCGATCATCTTCTATACAGTCGGATCTCGTGTCGAAGCTTTTAATAAAAGATTGAATAGCCTGCCGGGGCTTCGGAGCCCTAGCAGAGCCGATGTATGTCCGTGACGCTGGCGGATCCGTACCGAGATTATGCTCTTGATTACGCCCAACATGCTAAACCGGAGGGGCATGAGAACACACTCACCTACCAAACGCAGCAGTCGCATCTTCAACGTCATAAGGAGGGCAACCCTCCGTTCCCGCAGGGAAGCCCACACAGCACGGCATACGAGCAACATCATGCAAGCACGACCGGTCTCCCAGCAGCAAATCCTGACATTTCCCAGGGCGTTGTACTCACACCAGCTCACATGCTCCATAGACAGCTCCCGATGCAATATACCCCTGCCACCTTCGAGATCCCACCAGTACAACGCGGCAAGAAGCGACCCCATTCCGAGACGGAAGGCGAGGGTGACTATGGGGACCATGGAGTTCGCCCGCGCTTGTCAGCGCTTTCCACGCAGGCATCTACGGAGACAGCACAATCCCCAGGAATGCTCTTTTCCGTGCAAGGCGATTCTTCACAGCAACAAGCACATCATCATCAGCAGCAGCAAGCGCAACAACAACAACATCATCACCACCACCACCACCACCACCAGCATCAACCGATGTCTAGCCATGGATTCGGGCCACCGGAGTCGATGGCGCTGCCCCAACAACACCACCACCATCGTCTACCCCCGCAGGCATTGCTTCACCCTGCAGAGCGTCATGGCATGAATGCGGAAACGTCTCCTATGCCATCTGGTCCACCAAGCGTGGTGGGCCAACCAGGCATGCCTGATCCAGCTCCAAGGCCTCGAGGCCCGAAACTGAAATTCACGCAAGAGGAGGACGCCTTACTGGTTGAGTTGAAAGAGAACAAGAACCTGACGTGGAAGCAAATTGCCGATTTCTTTCCTGGTCGAACGAGTGGCACGCTGCAAGTTCGTTACTGTACCAAGCTGAAGGCCAAGGATGTGACATGGACGGATGAGATGGTAAGCATTACTTTATGAGAGAGTTGATTTAACATATCACACGAACCGTTGACGAACTAACTGATGCATGTCTAGGTTCAACGACTACAGCGTGCGATGCAAGAGTACGAGAATGATCGATGGCGAATAATCGCGGGGAAGGTTGGCAATGGCTTTACTCCAGCAGCTTGTCGAGAAAAGGCGTCTCAGCTGTGACAAATTTTTGATGGATATCATATAGGATACACGAAGATGGGAATGATCAGTGATGCGTGGGATTTCCTACTTCTTTCTTGGATTTTCTCCTTTTCCCCTTTATGTGACGGATGGACGGAGAGAAGCCATGGCTGGCTATGGAAAGAGCTTATACGATATTGTGTATATATCTGTATTATAGGGATTAGAACAGTGTTTTGGGTCTCGGACACTGCAATGCTGCGATGCGAGCCTGGACGAGGCCATGACGCTGATGCAGATATCTTTAACCCTAAGCCCTAAACAGACTACCGGAACGGGAAGGAATGCTACACTGGCATTTGTGGTGCGCCGTAGAAGCTCCGCAGCCAATCAGGCGGGTCTGCTGAGTAAGGCGTAGCGCACGACTCGGGTTTGGGCGGTTCTCAGTCAGGTGCTCCAGTCGACAGCGGGCCGAAACGGCTTCAAACTCACCTCGAACCTCCAAACTCCCTCTCCACCAACCCTCCTCCCTCCCCTCGTCCAGCCGCGATACCATCAATTGCCCAGGACAATGTTCCTCCAACGCACAGCTTTCGCCCTTGCCAGGCGCACCCCTGTCAGAGCCATTGCTGCTCGTCCTTTTTCCTCCTCGGTCGTCCGCTGTACGTGAATCCAATGATGGCCAGCACCTTTTCTATGACAACATCGTCCCTTGCGTGACCCAATTGAGTCTGCACAAGGCAACCGATAATCAGTTTGTCGACAATTCTGCATGGTACTCTGACTGACATTGGGCTTTTTCGTGTTTTAGGCCAGAAGAAGTATGAGGTGAAGAAGGAGGGCAAGATTATTCCTTTTGAAGGTTGGTGATAAGATGATCCGTCCAGCTCCTGTCAGGCAACATTACGAGAATCTCGAAAATACCAATCATTGTTTCTGTCGAGAGCTACCTACTCGTGCTATGCAAAGTATCACTGGTGTCGTTCTCGGTCTCGTTCGTGCATTTTCGTCATACTGGATTTCGTTGCCTTTCCCTCGGCTACAACGCCCATTGTGAACGAAGCATTGTGCTGACGCTTTATGATTACTTTGCAGATATCAAGGATGAAGAGGACCTCATCCCTCCGGGTGCTAAGCCCGGTACCGTCCCCACGGACGTCGAGCAGGCCACCGGTCTTGAGCGTCTGGAACTTATCGGAAAGATGCAGGGCATTGACGTCTTCGACATGAGACCCCTCGATGCTTCCAGAAAGGGTATGCGGACCTCCGTGCTTCAATTGAGTCGTGGGAGCAGCGTGTCGCGCGTTTGAATCGAGGTTAACGAAGCTTGCCTGTTTAGGAACCCTTGACAATCCCATCATTGTCAAGAGCGCTGGTGACGAGCAGTACGCCGGTTGCACTGGATTCCCCGCAAGCTCCCACCAGACCATCTGGCTGACGGTAAGTATTGCGCACTTCATGGTTTCTTTGTGCTCTCAAATTGCGCAGATCGCTAAGGCATATTTTCTTTCTCACCATAGGTATCTCGTGATCGTCCCATTGAGCGCTGCGGCGAGTGTGGTAATGTCGTCAAGCTGGAGTATGTTGGACCTGAGGAGGACCCCCATGCTCGTAAGTTCCCTTCACTTCTCTCATATCTCTCCTTGCCTTCTACTTTCTTTCGTTGTTTTCGGCTCCTTACATATTATCCTCAGACGAGCATCACAGCCACCACCCCCCTCACGAGGAGGTCAAGACTTTCGCCGACTACGTCAAGCCTGAGTACTGGTACCGGTAGATATTCCATGCTACGAGTATAGTGCGATTGTCTTGTGGCCCATTACTCCATGGAAAAGAGTTAGGAGACAGAACGGACGATAAACAGCAAACGTCAAAATAGCTAGTATTCCCAGCTCGGCCTTTTTGACCGTTTATTTGTCACGCGTCTAAGGCGGTTGTATCTTCACTGTTGACCTTTCCCTGTGTTTTTTTTTTTTTGTAGAATATAGCCGAAGTTGATTAGAAGGAGTGCGGTTGGTGTTTATCTCGTGTAGCATTTTTCTCTTCTTCCTAGCACTACTATCTTACTGTAGATTGTCTTACATGTCAGACTTTGTCACCGTCAAGTCTACGCAAGGTTTGAGAAGGATTTGACACATGCAATGATGCAATCATGGCTGGATGGCATGACATGGCCTAGTACGGAGTACGGAGTATGGCCTGATCGGAGAACCGGGGGCCCGGAAGTAGCCCGAAACCCATGCCTTTGTGTGTGTGGCTCGGTCTTTGACTGCAAATGCCAGTCAATGGCGCGATCGACGTGAATTGAGCATCAGCAGCATAAGAGGGTACAGATTTCAGCGACGGAACGAATCAATAACCAAAAATTCATCAATGGCATAATTGCTATGGAATAGGCGTGTATAGCTGTACAGAATTAAAATCCAACGAACCTTTCGGTATTACTCCCACGATGAAACCTCTTCCTGGGTTTATAGTCTTCTTCTAGAAGGCGTATATCTCTATTTGTTCGTTCGTGACAACCGGTTGTCGTAGCTCATGTACTCAGTTATTAAGAGACTACCGTTTGAGCCAGCGAAGTTCAATGTACCGCAGGGGAGGGTAGACGAGGCCCGCCCATGTGAAACCCACATAGTTGCCCATCTATAGGAAGTCAGGAGGGATTTCACTGGCATGACGGACGAAATAGCACTTACATCTGCGCCATATTCTCCCACCAACTTGGCAAGGGGACCGATGTACCAGTACTGCGCCATGCAGAGGACTGCACCGGCCCAACCGACGAGGAATGCGATGAATGCTGCAATGCCCACGGGCAGCTTGGACGGATCATTCCAGGCGTACCAGTTGTACCCGCTGCGCAAGCGGAAGATGAAACGCTCTTCGAGAAGGATGGCGATCCAGATTGCGACCCAGTAACCCATAAGCGCGAGGAAATTGGTGAAGATCTCGGAGAGGTGGCTCCGCCCTGCCAGCGCGCAGACGATGTAGATGACCACGCCAATGGTGTTCCAGATAGCGCGGGGTACCTTCTCCGCGTAGCGCCCGAGGATTTGGAAGTCGACGCCGGCAGAGTATGTCGGGGCGACGGTGTTGGCGATCAGGCCGAGGGCGACGACTACGGAGCAGAACTTGCCGAATCCGTGCAGAGGGCCAAACCCTTCGACGATGAGGGCTCCTGCACCCTTTGCGTATGCCGCGCTATATTCAAGGTGGGAAGGTATACCAGAGGCGAGCCCAATACCGGCGAGGAAGGCCAGAGTGAAGGAGACCATCAGGCCAGACAAGGACAGGGAGAAGATGGCCAACTTGGAGGTTCCTTCTGGATAGTAGACGAAAAAGTCTGCCGCCAGGGGAGCATAGGTGATGGCAGCACTCACGCAAATCGAAAAGAACGATAGCCTGATGCTGTCAGACTCGAACGAAGGCTTTTCGCCAGAGAAAGACTCTAGAAACTTACCGATTCCCAATGATTGTGCGAGGATCTCCTACCGATGGCGTCGACAGGTCATACTTCGTGGCGGAGACGCCGAACAAGATGCAGACGACGATCAACTGAGGGAGGAAGGCGTAGCTTGATATATTCAGTGTTCGTCTGTACAGATCTTTCAAGCTTTACATACCGCTCATAGTAATGGAAGGCATCAATGCCAAAGGTAGCCACGACCCAACTTATAAGAGCGATAATCACGATACCTAAGTCTTGTTAATTCCGAGGACAAGCATCAATAAGCGACAAGTTACTCACCAACGGCAACTGACAGATTCCCATTCGGTGAGACAGCAGACAAGATTTGGCCTCCAACTACGCAGTCAATGAGGCAATACCCGAGCATCTGGATCAGGTTCAAAATCACTACGATTTTGCTAGGCCACCATCCCATTGCATAACGCCCAAAAGCCTGCATAACTGTCAGAAGAAGCTGCTTATCGCGCAAAAAAGCCCTGAAGAGAGACGAGAACATACCATGGTGCGGATTCCAGACATAGGTCCTCGAGTAGCCATCCACGACGACGCCACAGAACCAAGCAATGCACCCAGAACAGCACACAGCGCCGAATCAAGGAAGCTGAGCCCATAAACAACAGGGCCCAACATTCCCAAAGTGATGTTGTTCGCTGCCAGATTGATCGAGACCCAGAGCAGGAACGCCTGGGTGTAGGAAACCCAGGAGAGCTTTTTCATGCGTTCACCTTCATGCACTCGTTCGATTCCGCGAGCCTCGAAGTTATACTCAACGAGCTGTCGCTCGAACCTCCTAAGGTACATACCCATGCGAGACGGGATAACGCGGCCATTGGGTCTTTCGCTATGGTTTTCACCATTCTTGGCAAGATAAGGAGCCTGTTGCTCATCGGAACGGAAGCCCGAAGGCTCCTTTTCGGAGTGAATCCCTAGCGAGGGATTTGCGATTTCAGACGACATGCTGTTACGCTCGAGTTAGTATTCAAATCCGATTGAAAGGGCTAGATGCTTAAAGAAGCGCGCATGAGTCCTTTCGCTGGAATTATCCAGATCAAGTTCAACCGTATAATCTCAGAACGACAACAGCGACGACCACATGTACCCAGGGACCATTAGCGTCAGGAGGCGACAATCTGATGATGTGACTGACGACAATGACCACCAGAGGGTATGTGAAACGCAACACTGAAGTCGAACACCGGTCTTCATGCAGGCAGATTATCTAGATACCTTGATCGGTAGACAAGACCTTGCTACTCGTCTTCATGATAGGCTTGATAGCTATCTCTTGCAGATGTAGGAAGACAGGAGAGATGTACTGGAATGGTGCGACTGGGCCCAATGGAGATTGAACCGGTGTGACTCTCGATGACCTGGTGAGAGAGGGAAGGATGATCTTTTGAGTCAGCGAGTTTTGCTCCGATGAAGACTCGAAGGAGGGGGGATCCAAAGAAGGTTCTCGGTTCTCCAACAATTTATCCCGCCGCGGGAAACTTTTTCGGCTTCGAAACGTCTTTGCTGGCCTCCGCCCTTCGGCCCTTGGCAAAACCGTCTCTTCGACGTCTGATTCTCAATGGGACGGTTGTTGATCAAATTTGAAAGTACAAGATGAACAACAGATTAAGAATTAGATAATCGAGACAGATAGTCTTTTTTACCTTTACCTCTATTGCCCGCAATTCCCCATGCTCAACGCTCGGAGAGCTTGGGCCATCCAAGCCCTACGACGTACTTTACCGTCTTGGTAAGGTGAAATATGAGGATATCGTTAGGCAAAGGGGATTAAAAACAGGTCCGGCTCAATAGGCCCGTGGGGCTCGGAATGTCTTAAGCAATCACATTGATTTAGCACATGCATCAACTCGGCAGAGAAATGCATATGATGGAAAATGAACAAGTGAAGTCAAGGGAATATAGTGACAGTAGAAGAGCGAAGCCGAAAGGAAACCCAACGAGACGAAAGAACATAAACTGCATAAATGAAAAGCGACAAACTCCATGAACCTGTGCCGTTCCTAACCTTGTTACCGTGTCATGCTCTCTGTGTGCCTACCGAGAAGCTCCGAGTTCGATATATAGATAGCTGCATCATTACCCTGCATGAAATCATCACGTCGTTGAATGTCATATCACGATCAAAGATTCTTGAAATGTTCCTTCGCATATTGCTCGCAAGCCTGTTTATAAGCAATGGTTTAGTAGTTGAACATCATCACACAAGTCGGAGGAAGAGGATACTGACTTTGGCGGGCTTTCCAACCTTCTGTCCGATGACCTTCCACTTGTTGGCCTCGTATTCTTTTATTGCCTCCCGTAGTGCAACAGACTGAATGATGTCAACACGCGAAGATCATGCAATAATCTGTCAAGCAGTACCTCTTCTTCCGCGAACTCGGCGTAATGCATATCCTGTGACCGATGTGAGTATCATGTTCGAGCTTATGGGAGTGAGGACAAGCGCCCAACCTTGTACCAGTGCTTTTTCACACTCCCCTCAGTTCGGTTGGGAAAAGTCTGCGGGTTTCCCAAAGGAGCAAAGAATCAGCGAAGTAAGTCTATCAATATGAGGTAGACCATAGGAACGAACCTTGGCAATCTCGCTCCAGCTGCGACCCGCGTCGCGCATTGTCTTGAGTCTCTGCTCTTCCTCCGCCGTCCATGGCGTATTCGTCCGTCCTTTCTTCTTTGGAGCCGCTTCTGGGACGCTTTGGGGATTCTGCGTTGCATCTCCCGATGCAGAAGTGACTGGTGCAGCCATGGTTGCCGCGGCACTCGACTGGGGTGAAGAGCGGCGTTTGCGGGAGTTCTGAGGCGGCGCCACCTGAGCCTGGGGTATAGGAATGCCCTCGTAAACAGGGACTCTCTGGAAAGGGTTAATTTGTTGCTGTGTTAGGAGTTGTGGTGGTACGCTGGTGGAGATAGATGTCTTGATGCGCTTGGATGTTGGAGGCGACCTAGTCGAAACGAGAATGAAGAGAGACTCAAGGTTAGTAAGTGAGACATGCTCCTTTCCCGCCATGAGCGGAAAGCATACCAAGAGAAACACGCTTATGACATGCACATGTATATTCCATGTATATGGAGTACACGGAAAGGGAAACAAGGTCTTTTGCTGCGGCGCAGGACAAGAAAAAGGTCACTTACGACATGTTGGAAGATACGCCGCTGTCCCAGTCACGCTGCGACGATTCATCTGTCAATACACATGCTTAGGAGATTAGCACATCTGCTACTGACAGGAGTTTGTGTAGATTGGCCGTCAAGTTTAGGGAAGTGGGCTCCTTTTGTTACACTAGACGCGGTGATGACACGGGCGCATCCCACAGAGAGGCAGTAGCGCCGCATAAAAGGAAGGAGGGAAAATGAGCGAAGGGCAGAAAGGAGCGACCGGAGGGTGTTACATGCATGCATGCATGTACTGTATGTATGCGAATAAGTCCAAAAAGAGAGTGCTGGGATGGAGTGGGTAGGAAAGTGAGGGTTCAGAGGGGAGGTAAGTGAGTGAAGAGTGAGAGAGAGAGAGGGAGGGATGTATAAACAGGTTTAGGCACAGTCACAGGAGTAGTTCTCTAGCATCTTAGGATACATTGGCTGAAAATAGTACGGACTGACTCGATGTTGTTGACTGGAGTCGATGATGATAAGACACTCTTTGTCAGGACCCGGTGGAGATACAAGAGGGAACGGAGAGGAGTGTGAGATCAGGGAGAGGCTTACTGATCGTCAGAGTTCATTTTATTGGTATCTTTATCTTCAAGATGAGTAAACGAGGGGAAACATGAGAAGTATTAACCGGAGCCGAAGAGTGGGTAATGGTAATAGTTGTCGGTAGCAGAGACAGCTACATTCGGAGGTTGAAGAAGCAGCAGTGGGAGGAGGAGTAGAGGTAGGCCGACCATAAACAAATAGGGGAGACGGGAGGGAAGCGACACGGGAAAAGGAACTAATACCAATGGAAAGGAAGCAGTAAGAACCAGCAATTCAATCCTTCTCTGTAAATGCTAAACGCCAGATCCAGTAACCGTCAGCTAATCCAAAGTACCTTACCTATGAGCTACAGTACCTAGAACCAGGTTGGTAAAGTACGTCAACTAGCTACATAATACATTCCATACATCTAAAAAGTACTTGAAGTTACGGACTTCAACTTATACCTCATCATCAGTAAGCTACGCACAAATCATTAATCTATTGATGATAGGTAAGATGATAGTTACCTTTGGCTCAAATTCAGCGGAGATTGAAGAAAGACAAGTGATAGAAATGACCAGGGGAGCATCGAGAATCCATCCTCCATTCATTATTCTTTATCATTCATTCCCGTTCTCTCCGAGTCCACTTACTTGCTTTTTCCCCCTCTGTGCCTGTGCCTTTGGACAGTGCTAGCCAATGAACATCAGACGCTGAAATGATCATTCTCATGAGACAAGAGACCATAGCTTTTGATCGCTTGCATCCCAGCAACGAGCATGTCTGTTCTTACTGTGATGGCTCGAACCTGGGACTGACTCTTGTAGCATGTGAGGAGATAAGCAGGATTTACGACAAGCCACACCTAGTAACTGCAGGGTATGTAGCTTTTCCAACATGTCCAAAGCACGGCTGACGACTTCGTGCTTTATTTCGGTAGATAACTTGATACTTGTATATAAATATCGATCCTTCATCCATAGGTTCTGTGACCTCATTTCTAGTATACTGACTTCTGCTCTTTGCAGAAATCAAGGTCAATGATAACAACAAGCCAGCTTGATCATCCCTGAGGTAACAACCACTTAGATGCTAGCCAACGAACGAGCCAAGACAAAGATGAGAGCAGGTGGCTGGATTTGTCCTGTGCAAGTTGCGATCCGGTAAACTACTAGCTACATTGGAGCATAGTACCTAGAATGAGGATAAGTGAGGGGCCAGCAATACATTGTTGACGGCACCGCTCAGCTACTTTACTGAGTATTCCTTCTCGGGCGACTTGAAAGAAACCAAATGGATGCCAGGAACTCTGGAGAACTTTGTATATCCAGTACTGCCCTGAAGCCTCCCAAAGCGACCGCGTGGCACGGAGTACAACACTACAAGGTCAAAAATCCCAAGATGCTCGCGTCCAGCGTGTAATTGTATGTATTGCAATACCTTCTGCTCCGTAGGTACCTAAGGGAATCACAGTCCAGCCCTGTACGCTGAGCGGCAATGCTCCAGGCAAGTGCGGGGTAAGCTGAAGGCCTCGACCACGCAGAATCCCACCAGTCAGACAATACGAAGCTTGTCATTTGACGACATAACGATCTGCTTGTTGATAGGTATGTTACAAAATTGCGTTCATCAGTGAGTTAATCAGTGATGGGCGGTCAAAGAGTTTAAGATAGTACAGCGGTTTGAGCTGCTGATCATCAAGATAAGCATTATCTCAATTTATCGAGATCTACGTGAGGTAAACTCATACTTCTCTTTATGTCGATGATCGAGCCATTGGGACTCCATATAAAGGGCTTATTCTCGCAGGGGAGCGTCATCAGTGACTGATATGCAAGAGAAGGGCATGTCGAGCTAAATTGCGAAGCACCGGCATTCTTTTCAATCGAGCGCTTGGTGACCGTGCTTATCGCAGAATGAAGAAGAGGCCGAGATATACGGCAAGCCCATCAAAAGCATTCACTTATCTGGTACTATTCGCAAAGACTTAGTAGCATCGGAGTATATTCGATTTTCCTGCCCCAAAGTTATGCTTATTCGATCTTCAATAGGCATATTGCCGAAGTTTCCAGTATGTTACCTTACCGATCAAGGACAGAAGGTATGACATGCATTATGAGCGAGCTTCAGCCCACCAAGCTGGTAAAGCTGGCAGAACCTTCGATAGGATGCAATAATCCCGTCTCATCAGCACGATCGCCTAGCGCTGTCGAGTTAGCGAGTCTCAGAAGCTCAGTATATTGAAGGTATAGCAAGATATGGAAAGCAAAAGCAGAAGCTGCTCGCCAGATGGTCTTATCCATCCTCGGAAGGAGATTGTCCGTTCAGAAAAGTGTTACTTGGTTGATTTGAAAAGCTATGTTTGCGGAGTGCTGAAACAAGAGCTGAGGGTCGACGTCACCAAATTTGCCAGAACTCAGAAGCCCTTAAGATACCCGCCGCTACTCACGTGATGAGCAACGCGGCCCCAGTATTCCAAGACCACATTGGGTAAAGTCAGATGGGTGGTGGATCACGGAGAGGAGAAGCTGAGATAACAGATCACGACACCTCGATCTCTGTCTTTGTTTCACCAGGGTCACCATGCACTATCAACATTTGGTTGTTTAAAATTGATTATCTTCTTGAGTATACAGTCTTCATTCCTTCCTCACCAATACCACCTAACGAAGAGTTCCTAATTGTTATCTCGCTGCCTAAGACGTTGAGCTACCGCCGCAACTAGATTGTCGTATCTGGCCTTGGCCTCCCGTGAGGAGTCACAACACACCCTCAAGCTCCAAGGGTTGTCTTCTCCACAAACGAAGCTTCAGTAACTAGATTACCTGAGTGTCTGCTTCAATTAGCTGAACCGTGTCGATGGTAGTGTAGGCGGTGACTCTCCAGACTGTCTTTCACCGGCTTTCCATCAGAGCACGAGTCGAGCTCCCTCAAGCTTCGAAGCATAAACCAAGATGAGTATGAACGTCTTTCGCCTGTTAGGCGATCTGTCTCACATATCGTCGAAATGCATCTTGATGTGGGCCATTCATCGGAACAAAAGTGCGGAAGGTATGTACAGACACTCCCTCACCATAGGGATGGGAACGTGCAGCTGACACTTCGATTCTGAATGACAGGTGTCTCGCTACTCACACAGATGCTTTACGCTGTTGTGTTTGTCACACGCTACCTTGATCTGTTTCGAGGGAGTGGTTGGAGGGACTTCTACCTCGTTTTCTTCAAGTTTTTCTATATATTCTCTTCTTTCTATATCATTTTCTTGATGATGAAGGTCTACCCACGAACGCGTGAGAGAGAGAGGGCATGGAAGATGGCTCTTGGCTCCGTCGTCGTTTCTCTTGTCCTAGCGCCGATTGTGACTCCTATTTTCGACGATAAAGACTACTACAAACGTCACTGGTTTACCGAGGTGGGTCTAGCACACAGAGATCTTGTTGCCCCAGTGCTAATTACAAGTATGATGCAGACAATGTGGTCCTTCTCCATCATCCTGGAATCCGTATGCGTGCTTCCCCAGCTTCTGCTACTCCGCCAGACTACCGTTCCTACGGTCATTGACTCATACTATCTCCTCGCCCTGGGCTCTTACCGCGCGTTCTACATCCTGAACTGGTTTGTGAGAGGGTTCGGCTCCGAGAAACACTGGGATCCGATCGCGATGATGTTTGGTATCCTTCAAACTGCGTTCTACGTTGATTTCGCATGGGTCTACTATTCTCGACAGCGCGTCAAGCTTCGAAATGGCGGTGTGGTCGATTCCGAAGATTACAGTAAAAGCTGGATAGTCAACAAGGTGTTCAATATCAGACGACGACGGGAAAGTTTGGACGAGGAGCAGAACCTTACCGGAGACGGGATGGAAGGGGAGAGGGGAGCCGGTGCTGATAGGCCGAGCAACAATCGCTGGGGTGCTCGCGGCATTTCCGTCTCAGCGGACGACACCTTGGACGAGCACACCCGGCGCAAGCCCGGGGATGCGGATAACGAAGGCTTGGAGGGATTTCTGGAGGATGAGGATGACAGTCTGGACGATCACAGTGACGGGCATAGCCCATTGCATCACGCACCGGTCGCTTCCGATCGCGACTAATAAACGCTGTTGATGGCGATACTTATATATAGAAACCCTGCAGCAAGTGGAGATCTACCTTGTCTCAGTGTCTCTGGCTTTGGAGTGATCAGTTGCTGATTCTGGCAATGTTTTGGGAGTTATTATGTATAGTGGCTCAAGGCGCAATCATCGATCAATGCTATTTTTGATAACAGGCAGTTAGCCTTATCTACTTTTAGGATATTGATGAGATCATGAGAATCATAGGGATCTTTTGGTTGGATCATCCATTTAAAGTAGTGCGGAGATCCGTGGTAAGGTCAGGCTTTGCCAACTAAACTGGTCATTTAGTCTTCTGATGCACGGTTGCACCCTGAAACAAAAGCCAAAACAGCGTCCAGTGTTTCAGAGTCATTCTGAGCCATTGCTGCGCCAGGGCATAGCCACCGAGTATCTAGTCCTTCTATCCATTCAAGATGCAAACAGGCGATGTATGAGTTGATAACTTCTCTCGAGAAGAAGAACGCCTTGCAAGGTGAACACTTCTTCGAGTATCAATGTGAAACTTTTCTCTCCATGACGGAAAGTCTGGCTGCCTTTCTGTCTTACCGAAAATGGACTAGATGAAATTTTAGCACCGCCTGTCGAAATCCTGCAAGATCACGTGTGCGTGGCTTGCGTTCATTCCGATGATTTCAAAGCCAGAAAATGCCAGAAAGTAATGAGAGGTACAAGGAGAAAGGAATGACAAATCTTCTCGAAATCACCAGCAGACTAAGAGGCCTATTCTGATTTCTGACGGGGATGGTAATCTCGACTCAGACTTTCAGCGGGTCATCTTTTTATTTCTTAGCAAACAGTTCATGCTCTCTAAGCGCCAGGGCCAAAAAGCCATCCCGGATATACGGTTGACTGGAAAATGACGGCTCAACCGACTGGCAGTAAGCACGTCCTCTGGCGCGTATGCAGCATAATCTTCGTGGGACACGTGGTTCCGAATGGAAGGATGCAGTGAAATATCGCTGGGAATCTGGCAAGCTGCCACTCACCACTTTTTCACGGAAAGCTTGCTAGTCATGCAGCTAAACAGCTAGTAGTGATGCGCAATTTCGGGAGATTGATGAGGCTTTGAGCCAGGCTCTGCTTAAAATCTCACCTCATGGCTCAGGCTTTGGCACTAATCCACTAACTAGTTTAGCTCAGTCAGATCAGGCGTCTAAGACCTTTTCAGAGCCCACTGAACAAGCCGAATCCTCCGGGGTTTGCAGCCGCAATTACGAACAAGCGCTTAATGGCCCCGTTTACCGTTATCCGTGCATCCCTGTCTGGTTCAGCACATGGTCCGTTCCTTGATGGACCTGTCTTCCCTGACAAAGTCCAAATGGGTTTCTAGTAATGATTTCTTGCTCCATTAAGTCGTGCTGAGCAGTCAATTCAGCACCCTGGCCCCATTGCCGTCTAGAAACAAGGACGTAGACTCGCTCTTCTGGGAATTTAGGCCCCCTCCTTTATATTGCATCCGCTTAGTACTTACTGGCTTCATGAAGAGCGTCCAATTTCTATACTACTCCACTAGCTAGTCAGTCCTTCGACGTGCTTAGCGCTAACCCCTTTACTATCATTTGACTCCTGAGCTCCAGCAGCGGGCCACTAAGCACCTGATGGCATTCAAATGTCATTCTACAGGTTCCCGTCTCCCCTTCCTGGGTGATCCGATGCATTGGGACTTTGCTGCCGCAGCTACCTTTGCATCGATCAGGGTGGACCAAATTCTGATGTCTGCGCCCCGAGAGTTTGGGGGCTGGAATCTAAGCTGTCATGTCATCGCGACAGAAGATATTGCTTTCCTTTGATAACAATTCGGACCCCATCTCCGGGATAGCCAGGCGCTTAAATGCAGAGCCATCGTCGTGTCTACACCTCTCGTTACGAGCATCTTTGTGCGGCACAGTGATAGTCGGCGGTATATCTGATGCTTTCTGGAGCTCTTTTGGCCCGTTGACGTTAGATTGACTTGAATCTGGGCCTGCCTTGCGAGGCACTTCGACCACGTCTTGATCATCCCAACTGGTGTATATGAACCTGGGTCAGACTTTGGTGGACGGTCGTCCGTCTGCAAACCATCTTATACCTTCGTTCTGTTCCTCGAGAAATAAAATCAGCTGTTGTGTAGAAGTGGCTGCTCTGAGGTCGTCGTGGTGGGACTTTATACTACTTTCAGTCGACCATTCCTCCTGCTTCTTGCCGCCGACTCCCGTCTCGTCCTCCTGATTGTTTCATCAACCGTTTCATCTTTCTCGCCACACATCAGTTCATTCGTTCTCTGTCTGGTCTAAGCGCGTGCCCAAAGTTGCTCTATGTATCCTCAAACTCCTTCGGGGTTCGCCGGCCACATGCCCTATGGCCAGGCCACTCCAGGACATGGTGATGGATTGGATGAATACTATGAGGCATTACATCCTCAGTGGTCCGGTGTTGAAACAGTAGGCCAATCCTCCGTGATATCTGTCCTGTGTTTCAGCTGACTGACCAACCGTTTACGCTGCTTAGTCTCCATATTTAGCAATGAACCGTCCGAATTCGACCTCTGCAGCTGCCTATCCGCCTGCCGCTATCTTAACACCAATCAGTCTCCCAGACAACTCCTCTGTGCATGCAAGACCGAGCCCGGTTCTCAGTCATCGTTCGCAAGGATATCACTACAACATATCCGAAACAGTCGCGCCGCATGGGCTCGGGATCACTGCACCGTTTCCAAGTAATTTTCCAGGAACGGTGACGGCGGGTCTGGAGCACGCTAGAGATGAATACGACTTTGGCCATGCTGAAGCTACTCCGTCTCCACATCCACCTCCAGCAAAACGAGTTCGAAGAGGCAGCTCGAAAGCCGCAACTTCGAATCGCGAAACCCCGGTCCAAATACTGCCTCATCCTGAGGGGCTCCAGCGACTAGAGCAAGAACGGCGACAAGGCCATATTGATCTTCATCCCCACCACAGGTCTCGCGCTCCCGGCCGGGGCCGGCGCGACCCGCAAGCGGAAGAAGAAGATGCCTTTGTCGAGGGACTGCGAGAACAGAACCTGGCATGGAAAGTCATCCGGGGGATGTTTCGCGAAAAGTTCAACAAGGATGCATCAGAAGCACGCCTACAAATGCGGATGCTGCGCCGGCGCAAAGAACGTCTAGCGCAGTGGGATGAGAATGATGTGAGTATGTGTGTCATAACTCTCTCCTTTAATTTCTTATAATTTACTAATCATCAAGTGCTCCAGATCCCACTTCTCGTAAGAGCTCGTGATCATTGGGAACGTGAAAAATATCATTTCATTGCTCAAAAGGTGAGATCGTTCCAGCTGTATCCATGCATGTTCTGCGAGCTGACATCTTGATGATGTAGATGAGGGACCTTGGCGCTAGAAGGACATACACGGCGCAGCAGTGTAAGGCTCAGCTTAAAGACATGGAAGCTGAAACCCGAGAACGTGCCAATGCCTCGGTATCGCAAATGACAGAGCGCTCACGTGGTCGGAAACGACCCAGGGCTAACAGCAACACAGTGTGATATTTTTGACTATCTCTTTATCTTCTGGCTGACATCCACAATCATCGTCCAGAGGCGCATTGATTTGATCTTCCACAGAGCTGCATGGGTGGCAATGGCATTTCTGATTAGCGGGGTTTGGCGCAGCGCATAGCATAGCATTTTTTCATTGCCTCAGTGGCAGCATCTCCTTTGCATATTCTCCATGGACATATACCTTTTTATACGACTCATGTAGAGACATGTCGATATGAAATTGACCATGAGCACGTCTACTGGTCATACGAATACATACAATACAGCTTTCCATACTTCATATCTTCGAAAACAATGCCAATATTTCCTCTCGCGGGCAGTCACTGCAGTCCCCGCAAGTGTGGAAACAGGGACAGATGTACTGCGCCCGCTTAGCCGTGCAAATACTCGAGTCCTGCTTCTCAGAATCAATTCTAGAACCTGCTGAGAATCATCTTTTGGTCTGTATCCGTAATCTTCTCCCATAACCTGATCAGGCCCCATGCATGCATAGAACCATCTGCGGCTGAAGACCTGAAAACCTGTATCAGGCAGAGCATGCGCTGATGCGCATACGCATCCATTTTTAATTATTATTCCAAGGATTTAGACTACGCCATGGCGGTGGGGGCTAGTCTACAAGTCTGGATTAAATACACTCCACTCAGCATGCGGCGTAGGCGCTTAACCTGCAGGACGTGCAGCGGACCCGTGCAAAGGAGTGGTGAGCCGTGCTCGAGTTTCAGGCATGCGGCTAAGGAGGGAGTAAGAGCTAAGGGTGGTAATGCGAGCTAGGCTATTTAGGCTTCAGCCTACGTACGAGCGACATATTCACGGAGACTGACACGGACATATACGGATATGGGGATTAGTTTCCGTTCTGGGATGCATGTGGATGGAAGATGATGATGTGGAATCGTCGTCTATGATCAAAAATGCAATCGCTAGTACAAAGATAGGCCGTCGAGGTTTGTCCGGTTCAACGGTATTGTTTTGACATGTCGGTCATGTCTCCCCCCACTTCTACAGACAGGTGGATATATGGATCAGTTGCGCATTGAGCAAAGATATCAGCTAGCTCCCGGTTTCGGTTTCTTCGTCCGATTCAAAGTCCTCCTCGGCTACTGGGAACGTGCACAAAGCGGCAACCCCTCCCAATCCGTCCAGTCTTTTCCCGCTCTCATGGTCGGAGCTGAGTACACGCACATCGCCCCCCTCGACGTCCCGGACTCGGTCAACGAGTGACACCCAGCGTTTGCGCTCCGCCACGTCCTGTGACCGGAACAATCGGTTTGAGACTATGAGGACGCCGCCCCCACGGCCCACGGCCCCTTGGTCGACTGCCGACTCGACCTCGCGAGGTCCATAGACGGCCTTGTTGGTCTCCTTGCGGAGTTGTCCAAGAAAGTCGTCCATCAGTTTGGTCTCGCGGGCATATTTGGTATCCGCAAGGATGGTCTTTACTGCAGGCGATTGCAGAACCTCGGCGAGAGAGTGCAGATAGCCCGAGGCGGAGTGGACGACGACAATACTCGGTAATAGTCGTTTGAGGGCAGGTGTAGTAGTCGAGGCAACAGACTGTATGTATTTCTGAAAACCCGTAGCCACAAACCCAGGCGACGCAAGAAGAACGGGCTTGACAGGCTCGTTACTGGTGAGAGACGTAGCGCTGGTGTTGAACTCCATCTGCCGGAGAAGAGTGTCCAGTGTGACCTGGTAGAATTTTGACATTCCCTGTTTCACGTAAGTAACTATCTCTTTCTTTACCAGGTGGAAGGAGTACCTTATCATGATCTCCGCCTCCGCCGCCTTGTCGTTTCCGCGGAACCGACATCTCGACCTTCTGCTTCAATATGGTTTGAAATTGCCCGATAAAGCAAATGTGGGCCAGTCCTTCCTGCATAACAACAGCGACCGCTTCCGCCCTCCGTTTGCCGCTCTCGTCAACGGCATCCTGGAGCATTTGTACAGCAATGCTGTCCCACCCTACTCCTTCCCCCTCCGCACCGATCTCTTTCTCCAGGGTGAAATTGCGATTCAGCTCCAGATCCAATGTATGATGTTGTCCGACTTTGGTGTGCGGTGTCTCATTCACAATTGTTCCTCCGACATGCAGTTGTGAGCTCTGAGGGTCGAAATCCAAGCTTTTCACGCGGATTTCCAGTGTTAAGTGGACCCGAGATGATGTCGTTGTACCGGTGTCGTGTGTCGCTGTGACGCGACGGATTGCGCTTGCGCGAAGGAGGTCGCCGGGTCTGATCAGATTGTAGGCGTGCCACTTGATGCAGGAGCCGTCAGAGCAGGTAAGTATCCGATGGGGATCGTGTCGCATACCATATCCTCTGGCTCTTCAGGACACAGAGTGACTGTGCCTGAGCCACCGTGCTCAATCTTGTTCTTTATTAGACGCATTTGGACGTAGGCGTATAGATGTGACGTTGAATAAATGTAGCCAACAGTATATCCAAGATATCAAGGTTATGGTGTTGCAAATGGACGTATACTTTTCCCAACGAGATGCTTAGCGCTCAATCAAGCCAATAGTGACAGAGACGGACAACTAAATGTGCCCAAACAAAGAAAAGTCTGTCGCCCTCACGAATCATGAAGAAACCGACATCAGATAGAGATGATTCCACTTCAGGCGCCAAGGCACTCAGGACTCAGGAGATGCGGGACAGTTCCTAAATAGAACTAGCGCAGTTACTTATCGATAAGAAGACGAAGCCCTAAGCCCTGAGACCGGCAGTAGTGCAGGTAACCAGTGATGTCATTTATGATGGTATGTCGACGATAATACATCAGCTCAGGAGTATCTCTAAATCATCAGATAAGCCTGCTTCCAGGCCAAAGTAATGGGATCAGGAGAACCAAGGCTGGTTCTCCAACAATCTTTCTTCAGACGTTCTTGATATTGAACCAAGCCAACTCAATGCCATTATCCTTTCCTGGAACCCGACGCAACCTGCCCCACGCAATAATTAATTGCTCTCCACCGCAAGAACTAACACCCATCAGGAAGCTCATAATGGCATTTTGGCTTTCGGAGACAAAAACGGCATTACGGGAGCGACTATGGGTCTCCAGCCACTCCAAATCGTCACGGACTCCAATGGACGACCGGCGATATAAATAAGGATCCGAGTTCGCGCAGCTACGTGTGTTCTTCTCAGCCCGCTCTATCTCTCTACCGATTGTTCCTTTGCCATCATACTACTCCATAGTAACTGCAACAATGGCCCCCGTATCTCTCGAGTCGACCTACAAAATGGTCTCGGGATATGAAATCCCGGTTGTTGGGTTCGGTGTGAGTAACAACTCCAGTGGCATAGTCTCGACTATGAATCAAGCTGCTAACACAGGACCATAAGGTTTATCAAACGTGTGTTCAAATTTTGTAGCAAGTCATCATTTCAGGATTGAACTCAATGCCTAACCTGTAAACGGCAATGCAGGCCCCCCGAGATCACCGAGAAGGTCACTCTCAAGGCGCTGGAAACTGGATACCGCCATGTAGGTGCCATTAGAACCGCTGAAGCACTAGGCGAATTGAGGCTAATAGGGCGTGCTTCGCAGATTGACAGCGCAAAATACTACGCCAATGAGAAAGAATGTGCAGTGGCTATGAAAAAGTCTGGAATTGATCGTTCCAAGATCTTTTTCACCACCAAGGTCCCTGCATCTTCCATGTCCTATGAGAAGGCCAAGGAAGCCATTGAGGCAAGTGTCGCTGATGCCAACCTTGGTTACATCGATCTGTAAGCGAATTACCTGATCTGCGATTATCAAGTGACGTCCCTGGCTAACTAAGGCCAGAATCCTGCTGCACGCGCCCTACGGTGGGAAGGAGGGTCGCCTCGGTGCCTGGCGCGCTCTCGTGGAGGCTCAGAAAGCAGGCCATGTTCGTTCCATTGGTGTCTCCAACTATGGCATTCACCATCTGGAGGAGTTGGAGGAGTACATCAACAGCGGTGTTGGAGGCCAGATTTCTGTTGGCCAGTACGAGATTCACCCCTGGTGTGCGCGAGAGGACATTGCTGCCTGGCTGAAGAAGCGCAACGTTATTATCGAAGCCTATTCTCCTCTTGTTCAAGCTCAGCGCATGGACGAGCCTGTTCTACAAAACCTGGCCAAGAAGCACAACAAGACACCAGCTCAGGTCCTGATCCGGTGGAGTTTGCAAAAGGTACCTTCCTTGTTTGTAGTATTGATTGAGTCTGTGGCTAATGCTATCTGGACAGGGCTATGTTCCTCTCCCGAAGTCTGTGACCGATTCCCGTATCGTTGAGAACACGCAGGTGTTTGACTTCGAATTGTCTGACGAGGACATGGAGAGTCTGAACACCGGCATTTATGCCCCTGTTTGCTGGGATCCTGTTAAAGATGTTCCCCTGTAGAGCGGTGTCTTGAATTCATTGGAAATAGGAGAAAGACGATGGCACCAGGAAATATATATATAGACGTCTATTCGCTCATACATAGACAAAGCAACACAGTTACTTTGGTAGATGCAGGGTTTGATAGACGACGATGATCAATTTCTCAAAGGGATTGTATCTCTAGATGAATTCAACACTTCGTAAAAGGGGTGGTGACTGCCGTGGGAAACGGGAATCTCCTGTCGATGTTCAGGCCGGGACAACATATCGCCGGCAGACCAAGGATGTCAACAACAGCTCTATCCGCGTTATCAGAACCATCTATTGCCAATCAACAAACAGAACCTACAAGTTACGATCTTCAAATGCAACCCTACGGCTCGATTAGGCAAACTCATACCTGAACCTACCTGTCGTCCTACCATGCCCGATCAGCCGCGGCGCATTATTCTGGAAAAGTCCAAGACAGTGCGCCGCCGGTATCAGCGCAGCAACAAACGATTCCAATTTACCGCATCACAGATCGAACGCATCGAACGCGAAGAGGAGCGGGAAGCACGAGCTAAGAAGCTTAGAGAAAGGGAGAAGAAACGCCAAGCCGATAAGAAGAAGAAAGCCGAAAAGGAAGCCAAAGAACGCGAAGAACGAAGACGACTCGGTCTCCCTGATCCGCATGCTCTCCCCGTTCCTTCCAGTCAGCCATTGCTGTCCAAATTTCTCAAGAAACCTGAAGTGAAACCCGACACAGAGAGCGAGACGTGCGAGGAAACAGAGTTGGACAGCCACAGCCAGGGGAGTATCGCGACCGAGATTGACGAGAGCCTGCTCTCGGGTTTAGATGTCGCTGCGTTCGAGGAGCAGACGGCCGGGGTGTCAGAGCCAGGTAATCATACAACAAGCAATGATGGCAAGGACCATGTTGGTCGGTCACAGCGCGATGATGATGAGTTTTCCGAATGCTCGATTTTCTACGACGAAGACATCATCAAAGAAGTGGAGACGATAGCTACTGCGCAAGATACGCCTGGCAGGCCCGGGGAAATAGATCAGGCGACGAGAGCGAGCAAACCTGCGCTAACAATAGGGGAATCATTCCAAGACGACACTGCGATACTCCTTGAGGAGTTTGGCCACGAATTGGGCAGCGATGAGGAATTTGAACAGGAATTGATTCGACTGGATACTGTATCTGTTGGAAACCCATCTTGAGTTGACTATACGAATATTGGATATTCATATGTGATTGGAACATTGTCTAATCTGGTGGATCAATGGTACAAACCCCTGGCACAAGCTCATCCATGAGGGACAGCATTAATGCATTGGGACCATGGTTGACAGTCGCTGACAATAATCCTGCAGTCTCACAGGTACACGCAGCTCAACGCTGAAAACACCGGTGTGATCCGACCCGACGGACGGTCTGGCGGACAGACCCGCACTGATCGGATCGCGATGCCCCTCTGTCGGGACGGACGGTGATAAGTTGGGCGCCTGCTCAACCCCGCCATGGCAGCGGACATTCCGACGGAATCAATATTGTGAGCGAGAATCATGAAGGCAGCTTTGCACGAACAGAGATTATGTGGTAACAGTAGGAATAACCACTTGGACGGCCGCCTCTGCGTGTTTGAAGACACTATATCAGAGTGCATTATCGATAAGATAGGAGAAGGAAGCCGAAGAAGTGAGAAGATAACAGTCTGTTGACGTCAATGCGGAATAAGACATAGCGTATCGGCTCGTTTTTTTGTGAGCTTCTAGCTATCCATTTTTCGCATTCAGTACATTCGAACGCTATTGCAATACCTTCTCTTCTTTCCTCAGATTTTGTACTGGCGCTACCAGTCCCAACGAATCGAAAAGATGCCGTGTCTCGAAGTATGTGGACACTCAATCCACTACGCTGATTCCCATCCCAATGGAGCTCCCAAAGACGGTGCGACCATTGTCTTCATACATGGCCTTGGCTCCTCCCAAAACTACTACTTTCCTATTCTCCCCCATCTGACTCCTAATCATCGCTGCATCACCCTCGACACCTACGGCTCTGCCCGCTCCCCGTACACCGGCCAGTCCGTCACCATTGCGACCATTGCCTCGGATGTCATTGCGGTGCTGGATGCGCTAAACATCCCCAAGGCCGTCGTAGTCGGCCACTCGATGGGCGGACTGGTCGTGACACTCTTGGGCGCACAGTGCAGCGATCGCATCACGGCCGTAGTAGCCGTGGGTCCCACTCATCCCTCGGAGACTCTAGCATCCACGATGCGCCAGCGGAGCGACACCGTGCTCAGCGGTACGTTGCTTCCGTACCCCAAACTCATCGTCGAGATGCACCATGCATGAAGCTAACCACAAATAGCCGGAATGGAAGCAATGGCCAACACCGTCCCCAGCGCCGCTACAGGCTCGCAAGCCTCCGCGCTCGCCAAAGCGTTCATCCGCGAGCTCCTTCTAGGCCAGAACCCCAAGGGCTACGCCGCGCTATGCCAGGCTATTGCCAATGCCCCTGCGATCGACTACTCGTCCATCACTGTGCCGTTTCTGCTCATTGCGGGCGAAGAGGATAAGTCTGCGTCGATGGAGGGGTGCAAATATATCTTTGACAAGGTGTCGAGTGAGAGGAAGAAGATGGAGGTGTTGCCCAAAGTTGGTCATTGGCACTGCGTCGAGGCACCGGAGTTGGTGGGTAAGATGGTTGCGGGGTTTGTTGGGACTTTGTGATTATAGAATCTATCAGAGATTGAACGACTGTTCTTGGGTTTGGACGTAAAATCGTGCTTTATTGCTCTTAGTGTCACTGCACCTATCAATCATCAAGCTAGAGGCAATACAGGCGACATGACGCATTTCAGCGAGTTTAGATCAAGAGGGACATAGGTTCAAAAGAATCCATCATGCATTACGGTATCACGGAAGAACGCAAATATATATACACAAATCAAAATCCCAGCTATCGTCAGACTCCATCCCATAGGCCTAGCCTATTGCGGAGCTGCGACCAGCTTGACATCATATTCAAGCTCAAGTCCAGCTTGAGGGTCATCCTTGCGAGGCACAAAGTCCACAATCAGCGAGTCCTTGACGGCAAACACCGAGTCGTTCGTCAGGTACTTGTCCTGGCGGTCGAAGATCTGCGTCGTGAGGGGTTTGTAGCCTTCGTGCGTAGCCTGCGCGCAGAATTAGCCCAGCTGCTCTCTTGTCAGGTTACTTGGGGTACGTACGAGGATGTGAATATGGGCCGGTCGGAAGGGGTGTCGGTCCATGAGCTCGAGCAACTTCCCAGCGGGTCCTGTACATCATTTTAATCAGCTTATGTTCTGACTCAACCGTTGCAAAACTTCTACACGGATAGCGATGGGGATAGTGTCCAAACGTACCATCATTCGGCACAGGGTACGGCGTCGGACGCAGGCAGTAGAAGTAGTACCGCCCATCGGCATCCGTCCTGAACTTCCCGCGCAGGTTGAACTCCTCCTGGTTCGGATCCTGCTGCTCGTACAGCCCGTTCGTGGACGCCTGCCACACCTCCACAGTGGCGCCAACGAGCGGCTTCTTGGTCTGATAATCGATCACGCGGCCATGCATAAACACTATCTCGCCGTCCGTCACGCCCTTGACAATGTTGGCGCCGTTGTTGCGGTAGGGGGTGTCGGCGCGGAAGAAGGGGCCCAGGATGGCGGTTGCGGTGGGTGCGTCGGCGGCCTCTTCAGCGAGCTTGAAGGTGATTTCGTCCACGAGCCTAAACAGCAAGTGAGGATTAGTATTGGTTTCAGGACTGTAAAACAGGGATATGTGGCACGTACGACTCCAGCCCGATCACGTCGCAGACAAGCTGGCCCTCGTTGCGCTTGTCATCGCTCATCTGGCCGGCCCAGTTGAGCAGCTTGACGCCGGCCATCCATTCGTCGACGGTGAGTTCGTTCTCGCGCGCGAAGTCATGGACATGGCGGATTAGGCTGGCCATGAGCTTCTGGAAGCGCGGGTTGGTCTTGGGACCCATCGCGTTGATGACATTGTCGGTGAAGTTGGGGTCAAACCGATGAGTAGCCATGACTGAGGAGGCTCAAGGGTCGTATCGTTGTATCCTAGGGGGAGAGGTGGGGTGTATAATAGAGATGGAAGAGATAAATGAATGAGAGCGATACGGCAGTATACAGTCAACAACAGTCAACGAAAGAAACAGTCGCAAGGATTATCACCCAGCTTATATTCCAACAAGATCTGAATCAACAGAGCATAAACTGATTGGAAATGCTTGCTTTCGGACGGCAATGTTTGCCCCAGACGACAAGGAGACCCCGCAATTGATGCTCACCAACATGATTGTTGATTGGTCAGCACAAGAATTGGCAGCTTAAATTGACAGACATTGCAATCGGAAGCCTATCAAATCCCACACCTAGCTGCCCTGTGTTCCGTTATTCATTTGCAATGCAAAAAACGTATGACAGTCTTTCGGATAGGGAGTAGGGGACTATCGCGACGATCCGATTTCCCCGCAAATCTGTCGGATGTCGGAAGTCGCGCTTATGTAAGTGGCCTTAACATTGTCCCCGCACCATCAGGTGATTTGCTTAGCTAGGTACCTGATGTGCTACGTCCAGGCTTCAGGGCCAATGGTAAATCTAAGCATCTTGCGCCCAGTTATACATCAGTAGACCTGTTGACCACAGGAGTATGGTAGATCATCCATTTCTTCTACCCCCTCTCCTCCCATCCGATCCTCCTCGTGGACCCTTAGGATTGCCTTTCTGAAGCAATTCCGACGGCAATTCCTTGATAGTTTGCCCGTGTTCCCAAATCTTCCCCAGCCCACATTTCCGTTCCACAACAACATCAAAGAATTCAAGGGGAATAATCTTCTGCGATGTGCCATCTCCAGCCTCCTGATTCCCCTCAATAGCCACGCCCTCACTCAGGATGACATCATTCTCACTGCGCCAGAACGGACACCCCGCAGCCAGTGCCTTCTTGATGTCAATGTAGATCAGAATCTGCGCGTCTCGTCTCATCCCGGAGATTACCCGCCCATCATTGAGACCCGAGGGCCCCATGGCCGAGTGCGACGTTCCATCTAGATGCGTAGGTAGCACAGACTCCAAAGAAGGCCCCGTTGCAAAATGAACCTGGTTGCGTCCCATGCATCGAAGCCCGCCGGACTGGAGAATGGCCGGCCAAACCGCATGGTATGTCCCGTGCACAACAGTGTCCGGTAACCTCGACTCGTCTTCCAGTGTCAGTCTCTCCAGAAACGCGGCCGCCTCCACGCTCTTAATGCTGTGTCCCTGCGTCGCTCGGATCAGGAAATGAGACGGATTCGTATCGTTCACGGCGAGTGCCGTCGCCGTAGCGTTCTCTTGCCCCGCGCTGGTGGTCGGGACTTGCGACGTAGGCATCGAGCTCGGTTCTGTTTCTTCTCCTTCGCGTCCCCCAGATGTTGTCGTGTCGCTCATCGCTTTCGCCGAAGGGATGTGTAACAGCGCAAACCGCTTTTTGTCGGACGAAGCAACCGCGTGAATGATTTCGGGAAGGGTAACCTTAAGAGACTTGATTTTTTTCCATGCTAGCTGTGCGAGATCTGTGCATCAGCAATATGTCCTATTGAACGGTTCCGTCTGTCGTGCATACCACGTCCGCCACGTTGGCATACCCTTGGGAATCCATTTTCAGCCCTTCCTTCTCTGCTGCATGGCGCAATAGCAGACTTAGCGCTTTGGAAATGGTCACTTCCCGACTCTGGTTGCCTCCTCTGCCCCTGCGTTGATTTTGCGACATTGTGCTGGACTCGGCGAGCGGAGAGGAGGGGAATGAAATCAATGAACGGAGGTTCTGGGTTCGGCGTAGAAGAATGGCGATGAAACGGATTTGTCGGTTGATTGTGCTGATTTTGTACTGTATCAGAATCCACAGCGTCAGTACTAGTTAGATAGGAGACTCATTCGGAGGCTGAGCTCACGCGATGACTCAATGTGATTCAGAGTGACTGGTTCTCGTATCGTGAGGTTAGCAAAAGCTATGAGAACCGAGTCCGCAAGAGCTCCACAAGCTGATAAGAATATCTGCCATCAGCATGAGCGAGACCAGGAGTTTAGTCTGATTCGGACATACAATAATGATGGACAGTTCGACGATCTGGGCTGTGCAATAAACGGAGAATTTTGTTTGACATCATCGGCGGGCAATAATATTCTCGACCCACCAGACTAGGGAAGAAAGAGCTAAGATAGCAATACTCCGTCCGAGTTGGCCAGTTATTGATCCCCAGCTTATGGATAAAATGCTCGAAGGAGAAAAAGTACGTATAGTGGACGATGTAAATGTCAATTAGCGAAAATGCTATAACCTCATGCCTCCATAAATGGGTATCGAAAGTAACAGAAAACTATCCTATCCACCCTCATAACATGCTAAAACTATCCCTCCTTGCAAGCTAGATATACAAACATAATTCCTTAGAATATAGGCCACAGTCACCGGTCGCAAATGCAGCTACATTCTGCGACAGGGCAAACCTTATGCTTCGCAAACCATTCTCTGGCGTGATGTGCATGGAAACCATGATTGCAATTGATGCAGAAGACGATGAATCTGCGCATGACGTCGGCCTCGGTGGGTTTGCGCTGCTCCTGACCAGCATCGCCGGCGATATACGCCCTGGACATTGGATCTGGGGAGCCCATCCAGAGCGTGCAGACTCCACAGCGGGGCATCGGCCGTCCACACCTGGCGCAGACCATTCCTGACATGACAGCTGTACCCAATGGATTGCCAGCGGTTGGATGCACCACTTCCCCTGTAGCCGAAGGGGAAATTTGGGAAGAGGGATCATGTTGGGTTAGGGGCCGAGTGCAGTAGTTACAAGTCAAGCTGACTTGTTGTCGGGGCGGCTCGATGAGTCTGCGCCCGTCCCAGGTGACGGCGAACTTGCGGGAGCCGACATCGAATCGCGCTCTCTCTAATTGGAGTTTCCATGAGTTCATCTGCCAGCGATAGGTCTCACGCCACGCTTCATACCGAGCCCTGCCCCAACCATTCCTGATGAAGCGTGGGACTGTGTAGCTCATGGCTAGAACCGGCGTCTGAACATCGTTGAATTTGTTGATATAAGATTGGAAAAGGTCCAAGGCGGAGTGGCCAAGCCCCGTGAGAACTATACCTTCAATGTCACCTTGCCGGATGACTTCAGCAATGGTTTCCTTCAAGTACCCGGAGAGTTCTGCGTCAGGAAGCCACCGCAGAGCGACCTCGATCCGGTATCTCAAAGGGAGCGTAGACTCGTGAATAACGGACTTCCAATCTCCTTTACTCACGAGCGCCAATATAGCTCGTGCATAGGGGTCTGTGAGTTCCTTGGCGATCTCCGCGCACGTCTCTTCCCAATCTGAGTCGGTATCGCCTTTGGCGGCACCTGCGATAGCCATGGCGAGCAGCTTATGCGCCTGCGTGGGCGTGTGACTGCGCAACGCCAGATACGCCAGTTTAGCTTCGTCCTGGAAGACGGCCAATGCAGCTGCTTTAGTATGCTGATTATCGGCAGAAAGCGTTTTGACAAGTTCCTCCAATTCGCGATGAGATTGCGCCGCACCACAGAGACGCAAACAAAGTCGGCGATGTTCCGGATGATCTGTCTGACACCCTTTTGATTCGGGCAAATTCAATTGCTCCCGCACGACCTCGATAATACTTTCGCTGATCGATGGAGATTCGTCGCGGCTCGGACCGATATGCCGGCTGTCATAACTTTGACCTGCAAGAGCTTAGCAGCCGCATAATCAGCAAAGAGATGGAAACACCCTACCTAGGTCGTTGTTCCAGATATCATACACCCCTAGGTAATTGAAATCCAAGCCGTTTCTG
This sequence comes from Aspergillus quadricinctus, assembly GCA_022814375.1. Taxonomy (NCBI): domain Eukaryota; kingdom Fungi; phylum Ascomycota; class Eurotiomycetes; order Eurotiales; family Aspergillaceae; genus Aspergillus; species Aspergillus quadricinctus. Next base: position 82,224 of record JAKLNT010000012.1, on the reverse strand, counting down.
ATCATTGACTGACCAGACGAGTCTGAACGCGCGCCTATATCAATTGTCAGAAACTATACTGATGTTATAGAAAACACTACTCACGTTCCACCCAATCCCAGAGCCACTGAAGTTGAGGGTCATCGGATAAAATTCGCTTGTTGCGGGTTTCGTTGAATAAGTAGCCTTCCTTGCACCGTAGTCTGTTTACGGTCAATAACGCCAAGGCTTCCTGTGCGGTAAGAGGTTGACCAAGAGTTCCCAGTGACAAATTCCGTTCTCGAGATTCACGACTCGAGAGAGGATGTTTGACGCGGGCATCCGATCGCGCAGCTCGGCCTCCTTGCGACAACTTCCTCTCTTCTAGAGGTGAAAGATTCGCCTCGCGAATGTTCTCGATTACTTCTGAAATCTTCGTCTGATCCCCAAATGCGGGCTGTAACTCCGTGAAATCGAGATGATTCTCAGAGCTACCACGGATCAGAACACCCTGAGAGGATAGCCGCACAGGCGGAGACGGAGGCTGTACCGTAGCCAGGCTGACTTGACCATTTCCAGCTAGCGTTATAGCGGTGGGCTCGCTGGAAGTACTCAGGTTCAGAAAGTCGAACGCCACAACTCTATCTGACTCCTTGCAGCCTCGGGTGGGATGATTAAATGGGGGGAGGACGTCGCGGATCGATTTCGTATAGATCTGTTCTGGATAGTTATGGAAGGACCCTTGCCCGAGGGTCTCCTCCATGGACGTGCGGTACTCCTCCGACAAGTACTCTTTGACGATGTCAAAAGTTTTGAAGCAGCCAGTGTTCGAAAGCGCACCCAGACAGCCACTTTTTGTTTTCGAAAATCGCAGGCTCCAGAGCGATGTTTTAGGACCGAAGACATCCTTGAATTCAAGCGCTGGGCCCGGATGTCCAGTCTCCAGCATATTCGCAGCGCCCGCGTTGACATTAAACCGGGAGCTGGCCCGTCGGTCCCAGATGCAGATGGTAGGGTCGTTCGTTGGATAACATGACGCAATATAATTTTCATCAAGCGAGTCGATCGCAAGATTGTGGACGCATCGCGTGGGAAATTGTAGAGACGGATTGCCAGGACCTTCTGTAGGGAATTAGTTGCACGCCCAGCCCTCTGCAAAGAGGGACAAAACAGATACCTCGAAGATCATATATTCTCACATATTGGCCCTTCACCCCGGTGACGAGCACATCGGGTTGGTCTCTAAAGAATTTGACACTCGTGATCGGTTCCGAGCTCGCCAACTTCCTGAGAGGCTCGACATATCCCTTGGAGCTTTTGTTGATCATACGCTGGTTGACATCCCAAATATTCAAACAAAAGTCGTTGCGAACCCGATCCAGCCCAGCAGCCAGCAGGCCATGTCTACTGAACGAGACAGCATTACAATACCGCTGATGGCGAATGGGGAATGAAATCGACTCGGCGTTCTCGCTGCTCAAGCGCAAGACAGTCGCGTCACCAGAGGATTGGCCCACAGCAACCAGGGACTCGTCCACGGGAGACCAATCGAAGGCGCGAAAGGCGGGCACCTTGGTGTGCGTCGACAGCACTTCATGTTCCAGATTCTTGCCGTCGAATGCAGTGACTCTGCAGAGTCGGAAGGCTTTTCCTGTCACGTCTACGGAGAGAAAGCGCTGCTCCGCTGCGGTGGAGGACGGGGCCCAGCGAATGGCTGTCTCCATTGTATCCTGCGGATTGTCTCTGCTAGAAGTAGGTAGTCATTCTTCAGCTCGCAGAACTAAGCTGACTCGAAACAAGCGTCTGGACGCATAGTGGCAACTAGAACTCTTTAAAAGTCAATGTTGACGATATAAGGGCGCAATCCCAGTGATTTCCAACTCGCATTGGAATAATCAACAGGGTAATTCCTCCCGTGCTCTCTTCAATCGCTAAGCGCGTCATTACACCCGGCCCCGCTCTGATTGGTTGCGCTGTTATCCTGGGGAACTCCTCGGGCCGACTGCTGATCCGCTTATTTTTATCGTTCTAAGATATTTTTTTGTTTTTCTCAGCCTTTATCTTCATCTGCGATCAGCAGCGAACCAGTGAACGGCATTGCACCCATTCCAGTCCAGTAACAAGATGCCCAGAGAATACTCAAGGGAGAAGCGATCTCCTTCTGATTCCACGACGACCAGTAAACGAAAATACCACGAAGGCTCGGACGACCCTCAACCAGCAAAGAAGAAAAAGATCCTCCCTCCCAAACATGAACACAACCACCCCTCCGTGAACGAGTTGAAGAAGCGCATCCGAGACGTCAAGCGTCTGCTCAACCGGGTTGACCTGCCAGCCGATGCGCGCATCGTCCAGGAGCGTGCGCTCGCGGGATACGAGAAGGATCTCGAGGACGAGCTGGCGAGACGCAATCGGTCGCAGATGATCAAGAAGTATCATTTCGTTCGATTCCTCGGTACGAACTCTGACTCTTACTACATTTTGGTGCTGGCGAATACTTTGGAACTAATATGCGCTACCGCAGACCGAAAAGCCGCCTCGAAAGACCTCAACCGTCTCCTCCGCCGCGAAAAGGAAATCTCCGATTCCGATCTCGACTCGGCAGCCAAGGAAGAGAAACTAGCTGCTCTCGCAAGGAAGATCCACGTCGCACGCGTGAATCACAATTACACCATCTACTACCCGCTCACGCAGAAATACATCGCGCTCTACGCGGAGAAGAAGAAGAAAAAGAAGGAGTCCACCGCGCAATCGGAGAAGCCGAATGAGTCTGACGCGGAAGTTGGCAGCACACTCATATATGAGACCACGGGCGAGAGGCCACCCATGTGGAGCGTAGTCGAGAAGTGCATGGAAGACGGGACGCTGGATCTTCTCCGTGAAGGGAAGTTGGACAGTGGGGAAGGCGAGAAGGACTCGCAAGCGCCGGAGCAGAAGAGGCTGAAGAAAAGCCCGGATGAGGATCAACATGCGCGCAAGAAATCCACCAAGGAAAGGGCCTCCGACAAGGCTAGCGGAAATTCGAGAAAATCAGAGGGCAAGCAAGACAGGAAGCCCAAACGGTCCTCGGCGATGGAGGGCGCATACTGGAGTGCCAACGAGCACAACGATGATGATAATGAGAGTGACGGTGGTTTCTTCGAGGTGTGATTCATTCGCATGGCATCTGCGCATCTGCGGCCTGTCATTGAGCGGTCTGTTTTCAAGTCGGTTAGCGTCTATTCATCCTGTCCAGAAAGCAATCATGTCATTGTTACTATCCTGTATATCTTCTACTTGATACCCAAATCATGCACATGAAGACTCCTCAGTTGGGACTGGAATGCTTTCAGTGTAGTGCTGCTGCACATTCTTTCGCTCACTCTATGAGATACTCTTAAAAAGGAAACCTCTTTCTGCACCGGCCCGATGATAATTTCAGTCGTATCAACACTGGTATGAAGACTCGACCGAAGAAACTCCATTTCACCATTTTCCTCTCTAAATAAACGTAAGACATAGACATAAGATACTGCTCAAATATACACCATGAACTCCGAACATTGTACCTGGTAAAAAAAGACAAACAAGTAACTGCGAAGAAAGGGTACCAATCAACAGACTGAGGCACGGCCCAGACTTTCCGGCTCAGCTTGAGAAAATCACTCCAGTGCATCCTGACATGAATTGATTTGTCGAAACAGGTCATTCGTGCCTCATAGTGGCGATAAGTATTGGAACACGGCGGCAGCCCTCCAGCATGACCAGCATTGAGACTGCCTGTGTCCTGGTTTCATCCTACCTGGTATGGGTAGGTGGTAGCATGTGTTGAGGTTCCTAGAATTTGAAGTATTCACCCAGTGAATGAATGGTATGAAAAGAGCCCTGCTCATCCCAATGTAAGCACAAGACGCCCGCGAATGCAGTAGAAATCGAAAGACGACAACTGATGTCAAGTTACTTCGAGCCCTGGATGCTTTTCACATGACAGTGCAACCTCCGCTCTGCGCTCTTCTGCGTCTTCCTCCAAGAGCGGAAATACCACCAATGCCATATGCATCTTCATCATCATCGGCGTTGTAGAGCCGTTCGGCCTCGCGAGCTCGGCGCCGTCTGCGTCGCGCACCGGTTCCACCAACACCAGCTTCTTCTGTCGCCATCATATAATCGGCCCATTTTCGGTCTAGCCTACTCGCGGCAGCGAGGTCCCCGCGCAAGACTCGCTTGTTATGTTCATCGACGGTCATTTGCCAGCCATAGAAGCATTTGAGTTGGATGATCTCGTTGGGAAACACCGGGGGCGGCGGTGGTGGGGTAATCGAGGAAGTACCCGTAATCGCTGTTATTGGTGAGTCGTCTTCGTCAACCTGCTGCGTCACCACCGTGACCGCCGAACCAGTTTTGCGAGAGCGTGGTATGTATGCGTTGCTCGAAAGGACTTCCTTCACCCCTGCCCAGGTGACATTGGCACAATCAAAAACTACCAAGCGCAAGCCAACCTTGGGAAGATTTTCGGAGTAGCCTCGCTTACGGACGCGGAAACTGGCCTCCATCAAAGTGAGATCAGAGATTCGAGTATTATCCATCTCCACAGACCGAATGTTGGGGCAGCTCTTCATCACCTGAAGCATTCCAACGTCCCCTAGGTTCTCGCAATAGCTGATATTGAGATGTTCAAGGCGTTCGGCACACGGAGACTTGGAAAGTTCCACTAGAGTGTTGTTGGTGAGCTGCTCCAAGTCTTCAAGTTCAAGATGAGTCAACAGAGGGGTCGTGCGGATGACATCGATGACGGAATCGTCGCTCAACTGCGGGCATTGAGATAGCTGGAGTCCCTCAAGGTCGGGAACGTTGTGGGCCAGACTCTTTACTCCGGCATCAGTCAAATCCGTGCATTGGTGTACATCCAGGTGTTTGAGACGCCGGGGTGGGACGATTGGCCGGTCCGTGAGCACATCAATTTCCGGGTCAACGCCATGCATGAGAATCTTGAGGCTGTCGTCCGTCAGATCGGTACGGCTTATGATCAACCTTTCCAAGGTGTTCCTGTTGAACAATTCAAGGGCAAATTCCTGATCGTGAAAACCACTGATTTCGCTAGCGCGCAAATCTTTCAATCTCGGGCAAGCCTGCACAACCCTTTTCAAGCCGCTGGTGTTGACTCCAGTACACCACGAGATATTGAGGATCTCGAGCTGCGGACACTTCTGGGCGATAATCTTCATGGCGGAGTTGGTCACGGTTGACAATCCAGAGACATTGATGTATTCAAGACGAGGGTTTCGTAGCAGAAAATAGTGCATAGAAGTCTTGTCAATACGGCATCCTTCAAGAGAGAAGTTGACAACGTTCCGACAAAGATCCGTTATACGCTCGCCCTCGGCAGCCCACTTTTCTCGAAGTTGAATACAGCCTCGGAGGTTGAGATCTCGAACGAAAGGACCACCCGAGGTAATAAGTTTCACGAGACTATCGCTGGGAATTTCGCGGTAGTAGTCTGCGGTATCGACACACGTCCACAGCTGCCCATCAAAACACATCTTGTGCCAGGCTCGCGAGACAGTAGAACAACGTACGATTTCCTTTGGGGTCAGATACCGGAAGATGTTCATTTTGATCTCGTCGGGCATGCGGCCCCAAAAGTCGAAAACCTCCTTCGGCTTAGACGTAGGCTCAGACGCAGGCTCCTCCGCAACCACAATCTCTTCTACCGGTGCAGATTCCAGTGGTGACCCACGGGATGCCGGTCTCAACTCGGTCGGCAAGGGAATGGTTTTAGGATTGGAACCACTCGGAGAATCGGTCCCAACCAGACGGATCCGGGCAATTCCATCAGTGTGCTCACCCGGTGAGCCCGGTGTTGCGGGACGCACATTCAAGCCTCCATATAGTTGTGACGAGCTTCCATTGCCGAGGCATGGATTATACGCTGACTGGCCGAGCGAGACACAGGATAAGGAAGCTTTCCCATCCCGACTGTAGCCGGTCGAATGAGATCTGCCGCGTCTGGTGAGGCTCGGGCTGGACGACATCCGCTGAAGGCTCTGTAGCAGCTTGTGTCGGCCTTTGAGCTTTGGGGGTTGCTCAAGGGGGATTTGGCCTGTCGATGAGGTGGAACTTGCTGGAGAGACCGGCCCAGGCGAAGGCTCAATTTCGTCGGCAAATGCGGCAGCCATACTGGCAATTGTGAGGATCAAAGGACGACGGTTGGTCGAAGGGTGCGATGTGCCACAAGGTCTCTCTGGGTTCGAGCGGAAGTAATCAAAACGATTCGGCAGAGGCACAAATAGGGAAAGTCGTGGAATTGACGACAGGCGGGGGGTCCGCAATCGAGATTGGCCTAGAAACTCATGGTAAGGTGATGCAAACGATCCCGCAAGTATACACAGCCAGAGGGACCCGAAGAATGCACAACCACGTTTTTGCAGACAAGCAGACCAAAATCAAACACCGTCCTTTCTAGGTGAAGCACTGCTCAGAAACTGCTGAACAGAAAATGAGTAGGATGGTGCAAAAGTGCGAAGAAGGAAGTCAAGTTTGGGTTGGGTGTAGTGTCAAGCGACAAGTCGTTGAGGTGTTTTTCTCGGCTATGGGACCACACCGTCACAGGCTGTACCATGGACCCCGTTAACCGCGTAACCCGGGGGCTGGCCAGAGAATGGACCGAGAGACAACTGGGTCGAAGAAGCAAAATAGTTTAGCAAACGTCACTTAGGCATCATCCACAGTGTTTCGTGAGAGATGGATGAGGGAGAAAGAGGAGAGAGATAGGAATCTGTTGGGGACAAGGGTGGCATGGAGAGAATGCCGACAAACAGAAGGGGGAGAAGGAGAAAAGAATACCTTACCTTTAGTCCTTCACAGATAAGAAGAGGGGAGACCAGACATCCAGTCAGATTTTAGGGACATGTGGGTAGGCCCAGTAACGTGTCAGACGCCTATGGATAATAATTACTATTGTATGTCCATTGTTATCAACAGTATCATTATTATCTAAGGGAGTGTCAGCAGACAATCAGAACAGTGTCGGCTGAGCCACCATTTAGTCTTTATCTACCATCCTCATGTCCTCATCTTATCATGTACACCAAGTCAAGTTGATATGTCTTCTTTGGAAGTGACTCCATCGATGAACAATATGGTAATATTGATATAGAGACATTGGTCTCTCCGCCACCTACTATCAGACCCCACAGCCTTTATCATTTATTGATAGGTCGTTGTTATCCTTAGGCACCCTACTTAGTGTCCGCCAGTGGCTCTTCTTGACTGTCACACATCAAATTTCCTTAGTTATCTCTATGTGTACTTCACATGTATTAGTTCATCCATATTCAGAAAAAATATGGTCGTAGATATGCACATGGCCGTAGTTCAAGATCATAAGTTTATTTATAAAACTTTAAGGAATGGCGCTCAGAGAAAGGGAAAAGACTTTATTAGTAGCGTTAATAATCAATACAATCACCTATAAAAGTGCACAGGCCACCAGCACACAGGGTGAATACAGACACACCACCAGATACTCAAGGTCACTACCTTATACAGTGATGTCTTTCACGAGTCAACCACGCAGATAATCATAGCTCAACCAATAAAGCGAAGCCTCAACTAAAAAGCCAACTGAAACCCCTAAGGGATAATCACCAGTCAAGAGACACAGACGATCCAAGGCATTTCAGCCGAGTGCCCAGTGGCAAGTTGCACCACCCACACTCTTGGATCGAAATTCAAAACCAATAGAATCACCCACACTCTCTCTGTTCCTGACCATTCCCGGAGGCGACTAGTACTGACATGGCAATCTCGGTGACTGTCAGCCTCTCAGGTAAATCTAGACGGTAGTACTCCGTACATTATTAACTAGGAGCAAACTACCTCCAACCCTCCACTGGGGTCCTCACTCAGACAAACTGTAACCTAAGTAGACTACACTGGACACTGGACCTTTTTACCCCTTCACCTCACTCTTGAAGACGGAGCCGCTATGGGGTATTATTATTGATCTCGCCACGCCACGTACAAGGGGTTATGCTCAGCACGAAATACCTATTGCTAATATCCCTCATGCCCCCGTCGCAAGTATCGAGCACTAGCCTGGCCTTCCTAAATACCCCGTAGTGCGAAAGCACCCATCGGACCCGATGTGGTTGTGGCTGATACAGTTGACTAGACCCATACCGACCCTGTAATCGAGTCGAGGCATCGGCCGAACACTGCGGGGTGGACATGTCCGAACGACCAACCATGTAAAGAGTCGGTGCGCATTGACAAAGGAAATTCGGTCTCCGTCTCTTAAAATGGTACTTCTTTGAAGTGTGGGGGTGATTGAAGTTGTCAATCCATTCGATAACCCCATGTCTCCATATCAAAGAGACAAAGACTGTTGGTCTAAAAGCGGCCTAAAGGGACTAACACACTTAGCCTGAACATAGTCTCACTTCCCCGCGATGCCCCGCAGCTACCTTAGTGGGAAAAGACCATCCCACTAGTACATATGGCTTTGATATGCTTGATGCTTCACACCAATCAGTGTACCTTGGAACCCTGATATGTCTATAGACAAAGAATTCACCAGTCCATCTCTTTACATGTAAGCTTAGCCGTTACTTAGGATCCTATATTGTATTGCTGCTTGTTTAGTGTGCTCTGGGCTACGCCATGCTATCCAGACTTGGAGACCAAAGCGAATATTTGCAGCGAGGAAGAAAAGCAAGTAAATAGATTATGATGATGGGTATCTCAACTGTCGTACCTCTATGCATCACGATCTCTCATTCCGCCGAAACCTTCCGTTGTTCCCACTATGTGCCCCCTGATACTTCTCTTCTCCTTCCGCCTTGAGGAAATTCCAATATCATACAGCTTCATGACGCTATCTTCTATTGTCGTCCTGCATGTCATCAAGAACCACTGCGATTCATTCCGTTTGAAATAATCTTTGACGCCATGCAAATTGGGTGGGGGACTAACAAAGACATAAGTTGGCTAAAGGGGGGTTGCGGTTGTGTGGTGATAAAAAAGAAAATCATAATAAGAGCAGGTCGGTCATATTTCTTCCAGCGAAAAATGTCGGTATATAGAATTAAGTTCGTAGGTGCGTTGGAGCTGTTATCCAAAAGACGAAACTTCGCTCGAGTCGCAAAGTGCAAGCGCTCAGTTGTCAAGCATCCATGGATGCTCCATAACTTCCGTGATCGTCAAGCGGTTGTCAACATCTCGATCAAGCATCTTTCTGATCAGATCGATGCATTCCTCCGAGAACGGCAAGAATGGTATCCGGAGCGGGTGGTCCAGGATCTCATCGATGTTGTAGAATGGGTTTTCTTTGTAGACGATGGTGTAGAGAAGGATACCAAGCGCCCAAATATCCTGCTCTTTGCCTCTGTAAGACTTGCCTTGCAGTACTTCCGGGGCAGCGTAGTCTAGAAGTCCGATATGTCAGAATAGACGAATATCGTCTAGGAGCAGCATGTGGATGGGCTTACCAATAGTTCCCACAAAGACATCGAAGGGCCCATTCTTAATATAGGCAGCGCTTCCAAAGTCGATGATTTTGATCCTGCCTTCGCCGTCCAGAATCACATTCTCGTCCTTGATATCCCGATGAACAACCAACGCTTTCGTATGGAGATGGTGGATAGCATCCACCACCTGTCGGAAGATGTTCCTGCACTCAACCTCATCCATATTCACCTTGAGTTCGATGTAATCGAAAAGATCCATTCCCGGAAGACCGTGGGGCATCATTTCGATATAGTAGTTGACATCATCTTCAAAGAACCCCTCCATCTCAACAATGTTCGGGTGCTTCAGGCCGTCGCGCCTAAGGTAGTCGAGAACGTGAATCTCCAGAGGAACTGTTCCCAGCCGGCGGTCGCGAGTCCAGGTGTCCACAAGAATCCGCTTCTTTGTGACGTACTTCAGAACGACCTTCTTGGATGGGTTCTTCTTTAAGCGAGCGAGCTTGACTTCACCGTACGCTCCTTGTCCCATCTCCTCGAGAATCACATAGTCCGAAATTGTTCGTTTCTTTTGGGTTTCCTTAGCATTGACTTGCTTTACTTCAGGTACAGGTTGGACGGGTTGATCTGTCAATGGTTCCGATGCTGCTTCACTGAGTTGTTGACTTAACGTGGAAGGCTGTATTCGAGGCTCCACCGATGTCTCTTCGGTGCTTGAAGAGTGCGCAATAAATGGGCTCGCCGTCTCGGACCGTCGTCGTGGTGGAGAAAAGTTTGCCGTCGGCCCTATGGAATGGATCTTTCTCGAATAGGTGACCCATAAAGCATAGACGAGTTCCTTTACGGCGATTGCATCTTCCTGAGAATCACCTGATTCGTCATGTCTTTCTATGTCCTCACTGTGGTTTTGACGGAAGAAGGTCTCACTCTCCACAACGCGCAATTGAACATCGACGGCTATTGTTGACCCGTCACGATGGGCGGCGGTGATGCCCATCGGTTCCAGGAACACGGAAGCGACGTTCGCCTTACCGTCGCGGAGGATAGAAAGTGTCCGTGCTCTTCGGAAGCTGGGTTCAGGGATCACCACTCCCTCCACCAAGGGCAAATTTTCCTCTTCACTGAGAACGTTGAGTAGGGTGTCAAAGCCAGGGATCAGCTCGTTGATATGCATGCCCTCCGGTCGCTCGTGGCCAAAGAGTGCCGATGAAAACACTGGATTCGAACTGATCACCTCTAACGTGGACGAAGACAGGACCATCATCCCCGCAACGTGAGGAAAACTGGATACCTTGAGACAGCGTGGATCTTCTTCCTTTCCAACAATAGCCGGGATACAGATCTCAGCAGAAGCCCGGGCAGCAAAGTATTTTGTATCGGCAAGTTCTGGTATACCTTTGCTGGGCGGAGTTTTAAGGCAATCCTTGGGCAAGTGAGGGAGGAGGTCTGTGATATGTGATCCAGGCTTGACCACGCCCTGGCCCCAGATCTTGTCGCTTTCCCCACGGGTGCCAGTGACGGTCCAGGAGTCATCGAAGGAGATGTAGGCGACATTTTCCTGTATTTCCTCGAGAACCCAAATAAGGCCCCCGCGTTTCTCCATCACCCAGACACTGGCAGAACCTTTCGTTCCATTACGCTTCTGAATAGGTATGACGTCTCCACATAGCAGGACGCCTCGCGATTTTGTAGCTGGATGATTCAGATGCCTCGAGTTGCGTTTGCTGGAGCCGTACCCGTCGTCGGTCTGGGCTCGCCCGGATTTGACCATTCGAGAAGGCGGTTTCCTGAGTAGTTGCGCGGTGACACCATTGCCCATCCCCATAGACTTTGGGTGGACCGGTCTGATTTGTGATCTCTCGGGCAAAGATTGGAGCTTCGCTGCGGCGCTAGTCGTGGGATCTCGCAATTTGGATTCAAGCCACTGTCGATGATCCTTTTGTACGACCTCTAGGATACTCAGCCTGCGGAGCTCCGCTTGTGTGACACCAAATACGAGACACGACAGGTCATTGGCAGCCAATATCGTCCACGGCGCTTGCGACTCGGTCCTAAAGACGGCTTGTGAGATGGGATTCCATTTGCTGCTATGGGTATGTAAGGCGGGAACCGGGAAGCCCAAGCCCCAGGTCGAGGAGCTAAGGGATGTGACGGAGTCCACGGCAGAGTACGGTTGTGCTAGATTCTCCATCAGCTTGTTTCGGGAGCAGACAGAGCTGAAATCCGTGTCTGTACGTTTTAAGCTTACGCGCCTGGAGGAAGGAGCGGACTTCATCTCCCTTCTTTGGTGAGGTATGTTTCCAGTGGATAAAAAGCTCCCACCGCTCGCATCATGTCCTTGCCGTGTTGCCTTGATCTCAGTCGCGGAGCCTGCAGGTCCCGTGAAAGCTTGATCAAAAATATTGCTGCTGTCCACATCTGCGGGGCTCGTCAACGGGCCACGCGACAAACCAGCATAATTGTGCCTGTCCTCCTTCCCTGCAATACTTGTGCGCGACATGAGCTCTACCATACTTTGTGGCTCCGCATCGCCAGCCATGCGAGCCTGCGCGTTGACAATGGCGGGATGGCTGGCGGACCAGCCGAAACGGTCACGCATAAAATCTATGGATCGTTTCAGGATGTTATGACGACTGTTGAGCAATTCTTCGGATTGCTGAGCAAAGGAAAATGAATGTAACGACTCCAGGGGGAAACGATGGAGGTCTTCCAAAGTGCTGATGCTGTCATTTGAGGATATACGCATGAGGCTGGGTTTTGAGGCCGTGCTAGATCGACGAGAAGGAGTGTTGCTTTGGGGGGATAAGGGAACGAGCGACGAGGTAGATCTGTTCGGGAGATTCAGCGTCCGAGAGGGTGGTTGGCGTATACGGTCCAGTCCCGACGGGCCTAGTCCATGCTCGTGCTCGAGTAGAGAAGATCTGCAGTAGTTGAAGATTTGATCTCAGTACCGCTCTGCACCATCACATGCAACATTCTTCGAAATGCAAGGGGATCCGTCAATCCAACTGCTGCTTTCTCATTTCTTACCTCGAGAGATCATATCCAGAGGAAAGGGTATCGACCGAAAGCTTCATCGGTTCATCACGCTGTAAGGGAAATCCTCCGAGGAAAGATTCGGATACGGGAGATTCTGAAAGTTGTCCCAAGGGGGACGACAAAGGACTCGGGTCGCCTATATTTTCAGAGACGTTGTTAGCCGTCGATTCGCGACGTATCAGACGATAAGCGCGCTCATTCCCCATTTCCGCCTCCCACACACTTCTCCTTTCTCCGCTTCCTCGCTTTCTACTCTTATTCTTTCACGGCCAAGAGTGCCGGTTGTGGAAGCTCGAGTGACTCCGCATATGAAGGGTCGTTATTCGCTGCGGGCTTGATCACTCGACCGACGGATAGCTCCACATCACGAGCAACAGATACTACTGAAGCACAACTGACACATGAAAGTGTGGGGGGCAGGGAGGGCAGAAAGAACGCAAGACTCATGGACAACAAGGTCAAAGGAAAAAGCGCATGACTAACCATCGGAGTTGTATGATGTACTGCCCATAATGTCCAAAGAAACGACGATGTAACGACCCGCGATAACGATCGGATCGGACGGAGAAAAGCTCAGATCGCAAAAGCCCGAGCACTGAGAGGGTTTGGGAGAGAAAGAGAAAAGAAACCTCGATATAATAATGCTACATGAGATGGATATTCGGCATTTGCGGCCTGCAAACAGGAAGCTGGGTCGCGAACTCCGTTTTCTGAGGTGTGTTTCCCTTTTTTTTCTGGTCGGCGGGCGCGCAAGGACCAACAAATGCAATCGATAAACCCACCCCCCTTTTTCCAATTATTATTCAAGATTGGAGGACGAATGCACAGAATAGCAATTGGCTCCTCTAAAAGAAGGTCGTCTGCCGTCTGAATGAAAAATAAGCGATCAGCGGACTCAGCGAAAAGAGGAAATCCTGGAGGGCAGCTGCCTTGCAGGTCACAGGCACCACCAGCTATACGTTGCGGTAGCACGCGGAGCTCAAGGATAAATCTTGATAAACAAATCTAAAGTCTCATTGAGTGCTCAAGAATACCTACGCTTTTGTTATCGTCATTGACTAATGACAGAAGGTAGATGAATCCACGTTTAGGGAGACAAAAGCCGGAATTTGAGACCAAAGAAGGAAAGACAAAGGCTGTCTGAGAGCCTGAAGAGAGCGGACAGAAAGGCGGGGAGATGTGATGAGATGGAAAGGATGGGAAAGACAAGTAGGAAATAGCACATAAGTAGTCTAGTTGACGGATATAAACCACGGCCTTTTGTTGCTTTTATTGTTGTGGAGACTATGGATGTGCTTAGGACTTAGGCACAAAAGTAGTTCACCCCGGAGGTGAGTAATGACGTTCTTCAATTGTTGGCCTTCTGTTTGGTTGTATGGACTGATTGGGGTCTATGGAATAGTGTTTTCTTTAGCCTGTTCTTAGTCTTGCACGTGGGATACAACTGGTATGCCAGAATCATGGGAGGATAGCAATATAGAGTGAGACTATGGATACGGTCGTACCTATATAGATGACCGGAGAAGTGAGACTTGAAAGGGTTGACAGTAAGAACTAACCAAGATGATGTACAAAATTCCATCCGCCAGGCATACATGGAACCTACGTATGATATGTTCTACGGATATTCAATGGAGGCACCTCTCTCTCTTTTACCTGAAGAACAATGGAAACAATCACTTGTGACGTAATGTGGCAGCTTCTCGGTATGGAATCGTTAAGGTTATACCGGTCCACGCCACAAGACGGTTCCCGATATATGTCAGGTAGTGGTCAGCATCATATGAAGAGTTGAAGATGGGATCAATAATAGCTTTGTTCTCATGGTTCCATCCCCTCCACGCATCCATAGGCCTTTCGAGCCACAATGGTTGACCCCTCATGTTTTGCAGTGGGTCGGGGGACATTTAGGGCCACTTCCGAGATCCTCGTAGTCGCATAGTTGGGCCAGTAGACTAAGGTAGCTGTGAACTATCCTTATGATTGGCACATATGAAAGCCCAATCGGGGCAATTTGGAGATCTAGGTACCTTACGGTCCGACCAGCCTTCGTCCTCAAACACTATCTACGGAATACTCAGTAGACTTATTTTCGGAACGGACCTTGGCCCTCATTTGAATGACTCTTGTAATATGGCATCGTGTAAACTGTAAGCTGTGCTAGGTTCGTACTATGCTTCAACCGACCACTCAAATCATGCATCATATTCAAGGAAATGGAGGACGGAATGTCCCCGATGACAACCTTCAGCCTGCAAGCCATCCTTCTAATACGTGCTGTCGCTTCCTTGATCTTGAACCTTGGCACTCCCAAGACTTCGCATCGCCAGACTGTCGAGCTCATCCTGAGAGCTTTTCAGTTCATCAGCTCCATTGCCAAACAATGTATGGGGTTTGTTCCTTGTGTCGCCGTGTCGGGTCTGCTCCGGCGGTACTGAAGCCGGGCTGACAAAACTGGAAAGATGCCGACTACCGCCAAGCATCCAAGAGAACTCGGAATCTGCCAGAGATGGGCGAGCTGGTTGCCTTAATGGCAGTGATGAAGGCACTTTGTTACTTGACGGCAACTTGTGAAGCTTAGTCTCCACTGCGACAGATGAGACAGCTGGCCTTCCAGGATCGCTTGGGGCTTCCTGCTCTTCTTTTGCCCCTCCTGTTTCGACCTTCTTCTCAGTGTGTATTGGAGGGTCAGAAGGGAGATTCAGAGAGGTATCCTCGACCGCATCCTTGCATCCGGCAACAGTGGTCAAGGCCTTGGAAGGGTCTTCCAGACATGTTTGAACCGACTGAACCTGCGTAAGAGCTTGTCTCAGGGCGTCCGCAGTCGTGGTCTTGAGATCTTCTGCTTTCATCAGTTGAGTGCGTATGTCGTTCAGAGCCTGACCGAGTGTCTTCGCAAATGATTTGTTTCGTTCCTCCAAGATCTGTATCTGAGCTTTGAGATTGATCACCCTTTCTGACTCCTCGGATTTCGACAAGTTCCTTGTATGCACCGCGGATGGCGTGCTATCATACAGGGCAGTACGCGGGAGCCTCTCCGGTTGCATCGCCTGCATATTCCTCCTAGCTTCGTTGACCGCACCTCGTACTGCTTTGGCTACACCCCATGATTCAGTCCGTCGCTGAAGACCTTCGGAGAAATCCTGGAGTAGACCTTCGAAGCTCTTGGGACTACCCCGCGCGGGTGACCTCGAAGGAGAGCTTGTTTGGCTGTCTTCTCTGGTCTCGTTACGCAAGTGGAATCGTCTCAATGAAAGAAATCTTTCACCTGACCTATCGAGCGTCTTCGTAGGATCGGGTGGCTTTCCCGAGTATTTCGAGATGAGAAATCTGCCTCTTTCTGGTGTGGGATTTTGCTCCAGATACAGGCCATCGTGCACAAAGGCCTGTGGCGAGTGCGGTTTCGGGGAAGGATAGCGAAGTAATGTCGTCATAGCGCTCGAATATTCGGCGCTCAATACTAAGGTGTATCAGCATATCAAGGGACAAAGATATAAATGAGGATTCATCTCAGGCATACATTGCCACCGAATGCGTAGCAGCATTGCAACACATGTGAACTCTATAAGCTCCAACCGCAACCCCTCTGCAAAGAGGAGATCCCACAAGGAAAGTACATCTTGAAACGGAAATTCACGACCAAATAACAGGCGCATCCATCGACTACCCGAAAAGTTAGCAAGCCTTCTCAGTTGAACAAATAGACGGGCCCGTCCTGGTCCACTTACGTGAGGAAGATCTGAGGCAGAATTTCCAGCGCTTGTAGGTGATCGGCTAACTCTAGGTCTGTTGTCGTCAAGAGGTTCTGATGAATGTGCTGACATTGGTTGACAATAGGTATCTCATCCATCTGGCCGTTGGCAGAGCGTTCCTTGGTATGCTCATAATACACTCGAGTAGTTTGCATAACCGAGCAAAACAACGCGAAAGAGTCGTGCTCAACGTAGTCAGCATTGAGCAGCTGCAGCATCAAATCATCGCCCTCTTCCTTAGCTGATGGCTCTTCTAGCACCCTCTCATCGACCGCATCTCCGTGGATAACCCACAGAATAGGCGCCAATAGCTCATGCATGCCTTGTCGATAACCAAGATCCGGGTTCAACTTTGCATAGATAAACAGAATATCAATCATTTTCGCCTTGGTGGCGGGCTCACGGAAGAAGAAATTCTCTTGTAAGCATCGATCAACATCCTGGGATATATCCGCTCTCATCTGCTCATCATTTCGTAGAGTTTGCCAGGGAGACTTATCGGAGCAAACGCAGGTCAGATGTGCGAGTAATGACAAGCCACGGTAGCAGTCTAGAAGTAGCATACCTCCTCATCATCCGCTAGTGGGTCGATTGTTGACTGTAAATCATCTGGATGCTCAATGTATTTCAGATAGTGCGCTTTCAGCGCGGTATATGCGTCCCGCGACTCGGATGTCCTTCGTGACCACTGTGAGCGATCGAGATCGTCGAACAGCAGGAACGCCTGCAGGCAGGTAAGCAAATTGACCGTCTTGCCAAGTGCTGCGGCTGCATGCCTTCCAGCAGATAGATCTCAATCCGTCATTGCATAACTTCTCTCCTTGTTCTGATTTGATCGCATTTCGGAGGGCGGAGGGTGTAGCATTGTCGCGAAACAGGGTATTCCATCTCTGTCTAGAGAAAACATTAGCAAGTCTTCTCCTGTGCCGTTACAGGCGATTGTACCTCGTATCCGAAAGGGCTCTCATCTCTCCATAGGGGTTTCAGCAGCGATGTCTGAATGAGCAGACTTGCGATGACGGAAGTTGGGTTGTCAAGTGATGCGGATCGGCTCCTCGGTCTTGGGGCGATCATTGTTTAGTGGCGGGCGGTGGTCCCCACCATATGGAAATGCACTTGTTGATGATCGTTATGGTCCCCTCAAGATCCTCCAAATTCTCGCCTTCTTATCCGAAACCACGCAATGCTCTATGATATCTGTGTAGACTCGAGAAGCGAATTCGCACCATAGAGATTCTGGTGGGTTGGACTGCAGATTATGACTGGGACGGAGGACAGTTTCGGCGCTATCTGATTTCGACCGAGAGTTGATAGAATTCCACCTGCTCACAAGGAATCTCTGAACGCACGAAGTGAGTATTATTGTCGCCTTCGGTTTCAATGTCCGCAGACCTATTCGCCGAATTTGGATACGAGGCACCATCTGGGCCGCCTTCAAATGTCCCGGGGTCGCAAGCAAACTCTCTGATCCCCGATTTGGACATACCAGAAGATGTGGTCTCCTCTGATCCTCAGACAAATGCTCAAGATCAGTTCTCGTCGTCACATGAAGAACAGTCACAAGCACCAGCCAACCAATTTGCATTAGCCTTGAACACCGATTTTCCTGAGTTGCAGGACTATGGTGATGGAAGCAACGTATTATTTGACGCTACTTTGGAGCCTATGCCCGATGATGAGGATGAGGACGAGGACTGGGGCGAATTTGAGTCCGCAGAGTCAGCGACTGGCCAAAGCCAGTCAGCAGGACGCTTTCAACAGCGGGATAGACTACTGGACAGTCAAAGTAGACCTAAAGACGCTCCTACGCTGCTTGACGTGATGGATACGCTATCAATTGTGGACTCGAAACCACCAAACACCAGCAAGCCCGCTGTCGGACAGTCGATCGATGAGCCTAGGTCACATATTAAGGCTGTTGCTCCTATTGCTGTACCTGACCCTGCACCGGACGATTCGTTTGAGGATTGGGGTGAATTCATTGATGGACCACCTACAGAGGTCAAGCCAGTGAAGTTCCAAAGCTCTTCCGGGTCGAGGAGTCCTCAGGCCAAAATTGCGCAGGCTCGGACAGCCGTCCTTACGTCTCCTACTTTTACTATGACGGGAGAAAAGGTATCCGAGTCTCAGATCCGTCCTACAAACATACCTCCACCGTCTGTGCTCTTAGAGTTGTTTCCCAGGCTTTTTGAGCAACTTCGTGAAGAAGCTACCAAGGCGAGAAGAGGTCTACAACAGGAAGACCAGGTCGAGACCGCCGCATCCCTTGTGCTCTGCACTTTGAAAGTAGTTGCACGAGTAGTTGCCGGTCGCACTCTGCGGTGGAAACGGGATACAATATTGAGTCAAAGCATGCGAATAGGCCCCGCACGTTCAGGGAAGCCAGGCGGAATGAAACTCAGTACCGTAAACAAGAACGAGAGCATCAAGGAGCAACAGGAGGCTGTTGACGTGCTCACAATGTGGCGTGATCAAGCCGCACTCTTCAATTCTGTGATCCAGGCGTCCGGAAGACAGCCGATCCAGGCCATTGCAGAAAATGCTCGGGTAGTAACAGCCACCGCGGCCCAGGGAGCCATCAAAGCCTCTCACGCTTGCGCCCTTTGCGGACTGAAGCGTGACGAGAGGCTGCCAAAAATCGACGAGAACGTCCAAGACAGCTTCGGAGAATGGTGGGTCGAGCACTGGGGTCATAGCGAGTGCAAAGAATTTTGGGAAAAGAATATGAGCCTTCTAGCTCAGCGATAATAATGCCAAACAGACCATGATTACAATGCCACACTCTCCGAGTCTCTAGGATTTGCATCTTTTAGCGCGGTGTTGGAAAGCCTTGGTTGAAGCAAACTTCACTTTCTTTGCACCATGACTTCGTTGTCTTCACAATCCAGAGTACCCGACTTGCATTGGACGTTTCATTGCAGACTAAGGTAGTCATTGCTCGAGCTGATATATCCCTTGGGGGGTTTAGTTCAATATATAGTCCGATAACAGAGATAAGACCATCCAGCCTAGAAGACTGAAAGTTCGCTGACAAAAAAAACATAAGGTACTCCGTAAGTTCAAGTGAACACGCTAATTCCTGAAAGAGATTCGGAGTCCTGTAATGTTGGTTCAGCATGTCTTTTAATAATAATGATCAAGAGCTGCTTGGATGAGTGCGCCACTGGTGGTGGCTGGTATGGGCGTCCTGACTGTCACGTAAATTTACGGAGTACACTTGACCTTTGTTCCCGTTACCCGTGCGGGGGTACTTAAGTGTCAGCTTGGAATGAGCAACTGCCTGATCACTACTCCATACGCCTCTTTTGCCTGCCTTCGAACGACTACCTTGTGCACAACTTTGTACCTGCCGCGTCATTTGTATCACATCTTTGCTGATCACACTTATCTTCATAATAGCTTACCTTGAAGCAAAGTTAGAACGTTGGGTACTACCTACCTGGTCAACGTACAAGAACCCTTTTCCCCGGTGCTTCAGCCGCTGTTTCCGCACTGCCCCCATATATACTTCCCTTTTCCCAAACTTGTACAGTCCATAAAGCGGGGAGCGTATCTTCAGGAACTGTCCAGACCCTCAGGTTTGCAGTCACGTCAACTAAGTATTTGTTGGTGTGGTTCTTATCAGGCTGGGAACTCCTTGTGAGGAAATTCAAAGGGGCGGGCAATCCGGAACGACAGTATATCTTGTTGATCGCTCCCCTTCAAATTATTCCACATCCATACTCTGAGGCAACTACGGATTACCCACCTCATCATCGTTGAGCTCGCACTCCAGGACTTTTCTTGAAGAGGTCGGTGGTAGTGGGAAGGCAAAGCGATACAGGTCATCATGGGTCTTGCGTACAACGTCTATCTCACTTCCAACAAAATATTCGGGTGCAAGAAATGCAAAACGCACCTTGCAGATTACAATGATATCATCAGCCGGGTGAGTATTACTCTATTTTGGTTCATTTTTGTTACGTGATTGACGCATCTGCTGATTCGTTCATCTCTACACAGAATTTCCGTGGCCAACATGGCAAGGCATACTTGTTCAACACCGTTGTCAATGTAACCCACTCCGACGCTGTGGAGCGTAACATGACCACCGGAAGGCACATCGTCCGAGACATATTCTGCAGGCAATGCGCCGAACTAGTAGGGTGGAAGTACGACAAAGCGTACGAGTCGAGTGAGAAATACAAGGAAGGGAAGTTCATCCTGGAAGAAGAATTATTATGTGTGGTATGTTGAAGGCCAGCTTCTATTCTGTGATGGTGGGCTGTCCATTCTACGACAGAAGAGGCATTCAACTACCTGACAACGATCAATGAACGTCTTGGAGAAAGGATGTACGACTCAAATCTCCGAAGACTGATTCGAGTGAGCGTTCCAGTGTGATCTTTAGGGGAAAGGTGTTGGACAAGGCGTTTTGGACTTCATCCGTTCAACTGCATGGGGGTTTACATCAGGTTAGGGCGCTATTGAGGAAACTTATATCAATACATCGTCAAACGGCTCGTCTATAGCCCTCTTATATCGCATCTGCGTAGATGCAGGTACCGCCAATTCAACATTTCCACCCTGGATTGTCTATTGCAGTCTGACTTTCCAGCGAGTCGTAGCGTTAAATCAAACTGCAGATAACTGTGGTCCTGGTCCTCATAGCATGCATATATTGTCTCCGTGGCTTTCGAGCATAGGCTCTCGCATGTGACGGCAAGGTCAAACTCTTTGTTTTCAATAAGGTACCTAAACGAGTTTCGTAAGCTAGTAGCATCTATCTCCTTGCTCTTGATCGTCCTTGCACAGAAAAAATCTATAAGTAAAAACGGTCGATGCTATACACATATACGAAGACCAATTACCAGAGCCAGCCTCTCCCGAGCCTAATACCCTATTTTCTTGTTTCTAATTTATTTTAGTCATAAATGGAATATCTCCAAGCTAGATCCTTGCCCCGCATCAAAGAACGATATGTGAGGGACTGCCGTTATCGGTGTGGAGTAGATACGGAGTATCAGGACAATCTTTTCAATTCAACCCGGACACTTGCTTCGAGACGAACTCATATTTAGACGTCTACCAATAAGGCGCATTACAAGTGACAGTAGCTCGCCATATTGACACAGGATGGCCCCCAAAGATACTATGCGTGCGGTTGTGTTCCACAGCCCCTTCAAGGTGGCCGTTGAGGAACGACCAGTGCCCAAAATTCAGGATCCGGCCGATATCATCGTGGAGGTCACGTATACTGCCCTCTGTGGGAGGTAAGTAAGCCCGCTTGCTATGGTAGTAATCGTATATGTGCTAATTGAGCCGGGTGATGGTAGCGATCTTCATGTGTACCGTGGCATTGAGCCTTCTGGCTCGGGGTTTATCATGGGCCATGAATTCACTGGTGTTGTTGTTGAGGCTGGTGATGCTGTCAAGAAGTTTCAGAAGGGAGATAAGGTTGTGAGTGCCTTTACAACGTCTTGGTATGTAATATCAGAAACGGGGCTTCTGGTTGGATTTAGCTACAGAGTACATGTTAACACAAACCAAAACAGCGGGAAATGCTTTTACTGTAAGCAGGGGTTTTCCTCTCGATGCGAGGAGAATGTCTTGTTCGGATGCGACGCCTTGGATGGAGGACAGGCGGAGTATGTGAGTGCTCTTTGCGGGCGCTATGGTTTCTGCTAGGACACTTACCTATGCCGCATAGGTCCGAATTCCAAATGCAGAGGGCTCTGCAATGAAAGCACCCGAGGGGATAGAGGAAAAGTTCCTTGTCCTCATGGGCGACATCTTCCCAACTGGCTACTTTGCGGCTAGCAATGCGTTCAAGGGACGAACCCAAGAGCAGATCTCTGAGCAGACGGTCGTGCTCATTGGCTGCGGCCCTGTTGGAATGTGTGCTTTGATCAACGCACTGGAGTTCAAACCAAAGCATTTACTGGCTGTTGACTCTGTCCCGTCCAGACTTGAACTTGCCAGGTCGCTCGGTGCCGAGCCTTGGAACTTCAAAACAGACGGAGAAGGACTGAGCAAGCGCGTTAAAGAGTTGACTAATGGGCGAGGAGCGGATGCTGTCATTGAAGTGGTTGGTCTTAGCCCGGCGCTGAGGACTGGATTTGACCTGCTGCGGCCATGGGGTATTCTCAGCAGTGTGGGAGTTCACAACGGAGAGGTGAGTCTCTACCATCAGGCAGGCATCAAAGAGCGATGGTCCTGACCACTTTCAAGATTCCGTGGAATGGAAGCGAGGCGTACGGAAAGAACCTCACTGTCCAGATGGGCAGATGCCCCGTCAGGTCTGTTTCTGAGGCAGCGCTGGAGGTTCTAAAGAAGAATCAGCATTTACTAGGGTATATCTCCGCATCATTTTGTGGGAAGCTATTTTGGCTAATGAGAAACCAGATTCATGACTGACAATATCATGCCCCTCTCGCGAGCTGTGGAGGCCTACGAGATCTTCAATGCGATGAAAGTGCAAAAGGTCATCTTCGAAGCTGATAAATGAGATTGGATCCATACCATGCCTATGGTATACTCTGAATATAAATGCTCCTCTTCTGCAGCAAAACAGCTAGACTATCTTAGAGAGAGAGACTATTATTGACTTCATCTCCGCCTGCCAAAAACAAACAAAATGCCCAACCCAATTAGAGCCAAGCAACCACCTAAGACTAGGTAAGAGTAGGTAAGGTAACTAACTAACCTTCCCAAGTGCCACCATCTAATCTAAACTAAGACGCTTTTCTCTTCTTTCTCCTCCTCTTTTCCACTACAACATTATTCGCATCTCATCCTCTCCTCCTCCTCTTCACCACCACCCCCCCCCTTCTACCTCCAGTTACTTATCCTCTTTCTCCTCCATCTACCGTCTTCTCCCACTCCGTCCCTCCATTTCCTTCTCTTCTTCCTCTTCTTCCTCTCCGTCTCCTCTCCCTCTCTCCCACTTCCTTCTCTTTCTCACCACTCCGTTTTCCCAGTCTCTCTTGGGATTTCTTCTCCGCCTCCCCCGCCCGCCGAAACCCCTCTGAACAGCTCAACGACCTACACCCCTCCGACTCTTCTTTGTCCCGTCGTTATACCCTCGTCTATTCCGTCGCATCTCTCCTCATCAGCTATCCATCTCTTTCTCGACCTTGATCATCCTTCCTAGGTAGGGCATCCCTGTTTCATTCATCTATTTTGGTGCTCCCACGCGCACAAATCTACATCATATTTGGTCTCTCTGGGGTCTGTCTATGCCACGCTCTCGGCACCATGAGCTCATCATGATCGTTCTGGAGGGAACCACTGGTCAACCATTCATTGTTTTGAGCGCATTCTCTGACCAGCAATAGAACGACCCATTCTAGGAGCTTTTCGTGGAATTTCACGCTACACCTGCCAAGCAAGACCTATACCAATCACTCATCTCCACTTCTAAATCATGGACTCCACCGAGATGCGCGACGCCCCTCCCGTCGACGAGACGATGGCCGATGCCATGAATGTCGCCGACGAGGGTGACATGGAAGTCACACCTAAGACCGAAGAGGAATACGCGCAGTCTATGCTGACCCTCCGCGCCATCGTCTCCTCCAAGGAAGCAGGCGTGATTATCGGCAAAGCCGGTAAAAACGTGGCCGATCTCCGTGATGAAACCGGTGTCAAGGCTGGCGTAAGCAAGGTCGTTCCTGGTGTTCACGATCGTGTCTTGACCGTCACGGGGCCCCTGCAAGGTACAGCTCGGGCTTATGCTCTGGTGGCCAAGGGCCTGCTTGAAGGAGCTCCGCAAATGGGCATGGGTGGTATTGTGAACAACAATGGAACTCATCGTATGTTTCCCTTTCTCCATAGAGGACTCCAGGCCATCTGCCATGAATATGTCAAAGCAGGCGCTTGTGCACCTTTTGAACACCGTTTACTAACATATAGTGTTTAGCTGTCCGCCTTCTGATCTCCCACAATCAAATGGGAACCATCATCGGTCGACAAGGATTGAAGATCAAACACATCCAGGATGCTTCTGGTGTGCGGATGGTCGCTCAAAAGGAAATGCTTCCTCAGTCCACCGAACGGATTGTGGAAGTGCAGGGTACCCCAGAAGGTATTGAGAAGGCTGTTTGGGAGATTGGAAAGTGCCTCATCGATGACTGGCAGCGGGGAACCGGTACAATCCTTTACAATCCTGCCGTTCGTGCATCTGTTGGCGGATCCACCTCGATGAACACGAGCAACGTGGGCAATGGCTATAACAGTCGTCCCTACAACCGCACCGGTAACGGTGCCGATTTCAGCGACAGCCAATCCGGTGCCTACGGCAGACGCTCTAATCCAGACACCTCCAACCGCGGCTATCCCCTTGTCACTGAGGACGGCGAAGAAATTCAAACTCAGAATATCAGCATTCCAGCGGACATGGTCGGTTGCATTATCGGCCGGGGAGGAAGCAAGATCACCGAGATTCGCAGAAGCTCTGGAGCTCGCATTTCCATCGCTAAGGCGCCTCATGATGAGACCGGAGAGCGCATGTTCACGATCATGGGCAGTGCTCAGGCTAACGAGAAGGCTTTGTACTTGTTGTACGAAAACCTCGAGGCCGAGAAGACTCGCCGTAGCCAGTTGCCTCAGGAGTAAATGCCCCTATATGGTTCAAGGGCTCGACATGTTATCGCCTGTTGCATGTTGTTCCATCACAGTGCCAGCCTCATTCAGGGGAGCAGGCTTTTTTCTTTTTTTCTTTTCTCAATGTCTTACTCTC
The DNA here is from genome assembly GCA_022814375.1 of Aspergillus quadricinctus. Classification (NCBI taxonomy): domain Eukaryota; kingdom Fungi; phylum Ascomycota; class Eurotiomycetes; order Eurotiales; family Aspergillaceae; genus Aspergillus; species Aspergillus quadricinctus. The sequence goes on along the minus strand of JAKLNT010000012.1, from coordinate 57,313 downwards.
GATTTCATGTTTCGCTTTTTCCTCTCGTCGATTTCATTATTTCACATCCTATCCAGCTGCCTTAATACTGGCAAACCACAAGAGTTGCTGCGGTGGAGTGCACGTACCTATCAATTACCATGGACCTCACGACCTACCACCGGTCGCCTCATGTTGAATGACTCTCGAGCTCAGAAAAACGAACAACACCATCTACTGATACTCAGTATCCTACGTCTCCTTCCAGCTCCTTCTCTTTGGACATTTTCGTTACCAAGTTCTCCTCTGACTCCGAATTTACCACCTCGCGTCTCCTCTGAAAAGTTGCTCGCTGCAATATCGGTGTCCTCTAGTTCCCTCTTCTCAAGATCGGATCTGAATATTGTTCCCTAATATTTACACTTAACCCGCGATGTATCATGTCATATACATGACTTTTCTCCGGTGCAACTGCCCTCTATGCTTCTTGCGAAAAGCACATATCATGGGGGCTTTTTCTCCTGTTTTCTGTCTCCCCCTGATGTCTCATCTATGATATGCCCATGCAACCTGTGTGTCCGCATGAGCTCATCGTGTTCGCGGTGGATCAAGAGAAGAATAATGATTTTATGAGGCCAATTTATCTCAAAGTCGAGTCAATTAATGGATTGCAGTGAGCAAATGAGTGTATCTCGGTACCTGATGCCTATTCTGAACTGATTGAACCGTAGTTTCCACTGATGCGTTTGCTTTTCCGACATGAGCTCTACAGTAATCGATCACCTCTACGTTGTAGACAACCATGCTTTCGGATTACATAGAGACTGATTCAACTAGAAATCAAATTTGGCGTTGCATTTACAATCGTTCATCATGCAATTGTTGGCTTGGAAACAGTTACAACAGAACGTCGAATTTATACATGAACTTGGGAGACGAACAGTCCAGAAAATGAACGCGAATGGAAAGAGTCTATGCTGTATGCACCTGAATGTACGGATGCAATCAAGAATGGATGGGTGGTCGCTCTTCGGACCCCGAGTATGAGTTACAGATATGTATAGGTAGAAGTGAATGAGTAAGAAAGGAGACACCAGACCACGTACGGTGCTGAGCACGAAACAATGAATGGGATGTAGATGTCGTCAATGCAATACATGCATGCAGGTATGTATGTATCGGGCCACGTTGAAAAATTGAAGGTGAGCGTGATCGTAAGGATATGCTTAGGTGCGAAAGGAATCTATGATGCGTCGCGAATCGGGCCAGTATCGCTGCGTATTGTTAAATGCTCTGGTGACACAGACGCCAAGGGAATCGAGTAAGCCGCATGGTAAAGACGGAAGTAGAAAAAGCGCCGGCTGAAGAATATCCAAAACCCAGGTATGAATCGCTGCGTTAGATGAAAAAAAGCCGTAAACGATGCCGATGGAATTCGAATGGGTTCAAACACAAAAAATGTACAATAGTCGAACAGAGAACGAGCCGAGTGATCAATCAATGCTCACGTCTAAAGGGTCTTCATATGCGGCCGTCGGTCGCTGCCTGTGGCCAAATGTTCGTACTCCCATGCTATTTGCTCGCACTCGGTTCTGCTGGATAGGGGTATAGGAGCCTGCCTGCTTGCTCGATGGCGCAGTAATCCTTGTCTGGAACAGACCTTGTTGAGAGGGCATACCATTACCCTGGACGTCCAGCACTGAACCATCCCCTGCGGCTGAAGGAATGCCGGAGGCACCATATCTGCGAGAACCAGCAAGGATGTTCAAGCGGGATGTAGTCGGCGTATAGTTGGCGGGAATTGCAAGGCTTCTGCGGAGAGGAATGCTGGACTGTGGTACGGTCGGCGTGCGTGGTTGCTGTAGCTGTGTACGCGGGGATTGATACGACAATCTGGAACCTTGAGGTCGCTGAGGATCTGAGACTGGTTGGGAGGCGGTATAACCATGCGCGACTCGCTGCCGCGGGGAGAGGCGCTGTGCCGCTGCTGAATTGTCAATGTCGGTCATGGCTCTTGACATCGAGCGACTAGGTGGACTTGGCTGGTCGGCGTCTTCGTCCTCCGTCTGTAGTCTCTTGCTACGCAACGAAGTCGAGAGACGACTGAGTCTGCTTTTAGGAGCAGATGCGCTAGGCGATGAGGGAGTATTGCCATCCGGGAGAGCAGGGTTATCTTTTCTGCTGCTGCTGTTGCCGTTCGTAGTGGCGAGGCTTCCCCGACGTGCCTCTAGACGACTCGATACATGAGCGGTGCTCTTTCGTCGGCCTGGGACCTCAGGTTCCAAGGTCATACTGCGTCGAAGGGAACGACTGAGCGTTGATGACTCCTCGTTCGCGCTGGTAGGTAACTTGGTTATAGTGTCATCGTCGCTGCCTTGCATTTGCTGTTTGGAAAGCTGTTCGTCTGACAAAGCGAGACAGAGCTCTGTCAAGCTGCGGCAGACACTGTCGGCTTTTCGCCTAGACTGCCGATCAGAGGAGCCGTAGCCATTGACAACCGAAACTCCACCAGAGGGAGCATTATTAGTGCCTAATAAGCTTGAGAGAGCTAGCGCATCTGTGACTGCGGCCTCAAGCGACTTATACACCTCGTTGTTCAATACATCTTTCGCTTTGAGTAGAGCGGTTTGCAAAAGCGGGTGCACTGGATTAGCGGCAGCCGCAGCGTCGCTTTCTGCCCCTGAGGGGTGTATCTTATGGTTCCGGTTTGGAGAAGAGGATACGGTCGTGACAGTCGTGGTTGCAGTTCGTGGTCGCTCTCCGGATACTGTCGATATCGCAGCTTGCGACGACGGCGGCAGCTTCCCGGTCAATTCCAGCTTCTTGATTCGCGACTTGAGATCTTCCAGCTCATCCCAGACTGTAGACGGAGCTGTCGTTGACAAGGTCGACTCGGTGCCATCCTGCCGAGATCGGTCAGGCTCGGGACGCGGCCGTTCTGTGACATCCGAGCCGGACGGCTGTCGACTGCTTCGAAGGCTGGCAAGACCAGAATGGCGGTGAATTCGAGGATCTTGTAGCGAACTCCTTCTTTCTATGTGAAGTTCTGGTGAGTATTGTGATGCATCTGGGCTTTCCTGACCAAGCCTACTTCTCGATATGCCAAGAGTTGACCTCGAGCTCGAGCCTATTGCTGAATGTCGGAAGCGGGAATGGGAATGGTCATCAAGGGGATGAGCGGAGGCCGGGTAGGAGTAAGGTAGGGCGCTGTAAGGGTTTGATGGGGAATTGTTGAGGGAGTGCAAGGGGGTGTCGTAAGTGCTCAACCGTAGTTGATCAGGGGAAGGTGTCTGTTCATTCAACCGAGAATTGGGTGAACGAAGATGACCGCCAGACAATCCAAGCCGCGACTATATTGTATTCAAGCGCTGTCAGTAAAAGACGGCGTGAGGAAATTTGGCTAGGTTTACAAAAGTGTCTTGATCGCCGTCAAAAACAGATTGTCACTCACCCGTCTAAGTTCCGAGCGCCCTAAGGAGTCGCGCCGCTTTGAGTCGGATCGGGCAATATTCAAGAAGATGTCCTCATTCTTGGATTTGGAATCTTCTGCAAGTGGCGTTCTGGTGCCATCCTCTTGATCGATCTGCTCTGTGCTGTGGATTGCGCGATCGCGCTCGTTTGCCAGTGGGCTCCCCTGGACGTAAGTCGCTGTTGACACCGGCATCCTCCTATTCACATCTGCCTGGCTTGATTGCTGAGAGTGTGACAATGACTGTTTACGACGACGCTTCGATGCATTGAAACTCAAGGAGTTGTCGATCGAGTTGGCATCCAACGGCAGAGCGATATCGCTTGACTTCTCTGAGATTGACAACGGAGACGGCAAATGCGACGGAGAAGCAGGCGCGGTTGAATTGCGAACGCGAGATATACTGAAGGGTGGCACAGACCGCTGAGATCTGTCGTACAAGAAAGCGCGCTGGGGGTTCGGAGTCGGATCAGTGTCTGAGGGAGTTTCACGGGGAAAGCTAGCTTGGGTCGTCAGGGCCCGCTTGTGCAAGGGAAGTCGATACTCGAAGCTAAATCGACTCTGCGGTAAACGAGGTGATGAAGCAGAAGACGGATAAGGGTGCGATGCTGATGATGATGATGAGGTCGAGTTTGCTGGTGCCGTTGTTGTTGGTGATGTTGTGATTGTCGACGCTGATGGTCCTGATCCTCCTGATGGGGAGGTGCTGCTGGTACCAGCGGAGATTAGCGTGGCTGCCCTGCCCGTGTCACGGGAAGTGGCCGCAAACATGACGGTCTGACGGCCCAAAACTTTAGTTCTAGCGTTACTTTCGTCGTCGCGATGAGACTTGTGGCTGGGTTCCTGGTTATGTTGACGATCATCTAGATGGTAGCGTGTTTTCTGCCGGTGTTCCCGGGTGTCCTCGGTCTGTGTTGATGACCCTATCTGGCTCAACCTGGGCGAAACAGAAGAGGCATTAGGAGAGAAAGAAGAAGGAATCGAGTCTGCTGCCCATGAAGGATTCGCAATCGAACGGCGGGCCAGAAGGGGATGCCGGTCTCTCTGGGGTGCATGAATGGTACGATTCAGAAGCACAGCTGAGTCTGTCTGTCGGCGACGAAGTCGAATATGAGGATTTGGGAGATCGTCTGGAGGAGATCGTGGTATGATGGTAAACACTGGGGAGAAAGCCACGTCTTTGGACATCTGCAATGTAGGTCAGGCATCGACACGATGCACAATTGCATGTTCGAATCGAATTGGTGGGAAGACTGGCAGGTGATGATGGGAGATTGGACTTTGAACTCTTGGATTTCTGGAAACAAGCATGGAAGCGAGTCTCGCAGAAGAAAAAAAAATACATCATAATTATCTACGGAGTACTACCCTAATCAACTAGATCTAGTCTAATAATAACAGTAATCTCCATGACGATGGGGATTGATCTCATTAGACAGGAAACGGCCACCAGGAACAGAAGCTGCTGGTGGCTGGGATAATCTGGAGCCGAGTGGAGCACCTTACAGTCGGAGCTACAGATGCCGGAGAATAAATGTTGATCAAGATGATGTGTCCAATTCTGTCTCTAAGAGAAGAAGGAGAAATGACATTTGGCTTGAAAGGTCGAGAAGAAGATGGAGTTCAGCCAGAAGAATGCCTTGGTGTTCGCTCTCCGGATGAAAATATATGCGACGCTATGCTGATGGAATAGGTATCTCGACACAGGAAACGGTGATAATCCCAACACAGTGTTTGAAAAGAAGTGGATAAGAAGGAGCCGTTGAAAATATGACGCAAAACCCTAAGAGCCGAGCAAACCATGCATTTTCCTCTCCTCTTCCTCTCTAGACTCTGTCCCTCTTTACATAAAATGCACATAGATAGTTTCTGGAGCAACAACAAACAAACGAAGCCGCTGAACCATGGTTTATGAACTCTCTATCCTTGGTCGAAGCTTTTGAAATACTAGTACCAAGGAAAATTCTAAGCTCAATTGGACGATCTGTTCCCACGAGTTTGGTTTTCAAAAAGCCCATCCGAGGCCGATATGAAATGCTTCCGTGAATTAGGAAACCGCAGTTCAACTGTCGGCCGACCTGGACCGCCACGTAACCTTGCAGGATTGCTTGCTCAATCTTTCGACGAGCATATCGCGTTCATCGAGTGCTGCGAGCTTGTCCAAGATCTGTGTCGACCGGCGCGGGTACGCAACACGAAGTTCATAACTTCATATCGCCTACTTTCCGAGACAAACCCTTACTTCCCTTTACACGTCTGCTGCAGCGTGTCATCATCGACTGCGAGAGGGTTTCCTTGAGGGGAGAAATAGATCAAGCTTCTGATCTCGGTATATTGAAATCTGAGGAAGACTAGACCAAGCTCTTATCTGAAGTGATAACTGGGGCAAGGTTCGTTTAGAGAGAACCTCCTGATTATAACCCGAAATGATGTATCACACTGAGACCCAGTTCGGGCTTAGACAAGACGAGAGACATGGAGCACGTGTGGCTAGTCGAGGTGGTCATATTTGTGTATATGCATCGAATCTGTCCACCTCAAACAGCGCTGAGTACGCTGCTGGTACCTCCTATCACTCAGTGAGAATTTGATCTTGTTCACTAAGAAACTGAAGGAAGATTGTATTAGCATTGTTCTTGGAGGAGTCCTTAAATAGTTTACCTGAAGCGCACAATAACATATGGGGCTAGTCCGTGATGGTCTTCACAGTTCTCAAGCTGAAGCAAGATTCTCCTCGTCGTCGGAGAATAAATTTGACATTTGATGACTGATGTGCCTCAAGTGATGTATTGACTTGTTTCAAATATGACCAGGATCCTGAATTTTCATCGGCGGAAGCAAGAAGATAAGAGAAGTGTCTTGGATCTTCCTGGGACTTACAAGCTGTCCTGGAATGATTCGTAAGCCTCTGCTCTAAATTGTCCTACCGCTAGATCAAGGTTGCATCAGACAACCTCCCTGAGTGCGTACGTTCCCGAGGTTATCGTCAGCCTGGCCTACGAACCGGCTCTTTACGTGTGAACATTTGGACTTCGTTCAACGAGACCTTTATTGAGCTCAGTTATCACATGCATCAATAGCACGGGGCCAACGATGTGAGTCTGTACGACCTTGGGCCATTTTGGCTGGACAAGTCCATATCAGTTGGTAGGGGCAAACTTCGGTAGCAGTTGTGCACTATTGTGATTCGTGATTCGATCCAAATGCGAATCTGAGCGATGACTTGTACCGAATCCCGAATCCGCAGCAATGATACTAGAGCGACGCTCTACGGAGCCAAGGGGCTTTATGTCGTCTGAAGTATATTGGCGGGATGACGGGGATCATGGTAGACGAATTGAAACATATCCTGAATCCTCAAATGCCACTACTTGGCGCTAAAAGCGACAGAGCTCTCGGACTGAAGCTCTGACCAAGTGGCCCTGATGCTTGAGGAGCGGTTGAATGCTAGCTAGCTCCCTAGTCTAGTGGTCTGAGACATGAATGATCAGTTAATTGACGCAGTCTGATGGAGCTGCTACACTCGGAATGCGATAGTCGATGATCGAGCCGAAGCAACGCATCCGGGTCCTCGGTAGTTTCATCCATCATTGGACTTTGGATGTACAGATCAAAGTCGACATGGACAATCAGAGGCATACTGTCCGTAACTTGGACCGATTGCTGCAAAAGGGCGAAAATCCGACTGCAACGTCATGCCATCAAACATGACTCTGTAATCAAGTAAAAATGGGGCGCGATAAGGCTAACTCCACAGTATCCCTGCTTGATTTTCGGGTGAGGTCGAAGCAGAGGTCAAAGTTCTTGGAAAAGAAAAATGATGGTTCACTTCAATAATGATCACGAGGTGGTTCAATATTGACAGTGTTTCAGAATGACTTGAATAGCCACGTGGAAAGGATGACAGCTTGGCTAAAATCTTGATAGGAACTGGAAGATGAAACTGTCAATTGCGTCCCACTGAAGAAGATCAGTTGAATCCGACAATCACCATATAGAGTCAGTAGCTGCTTCGTACTCCAGTGGAGAAGAAGCAGCGCTTATCATTTATAGTGAAGCAAAAGACCCATTGAGACTTGGGATATCAGTGGCCCATGAAGCCGCTGGCCATAGAATTCAAAGCTGATCGTATGTCATCTCTTCGTCGATCATGACAATCAAGTTAATCGCTTCAGGAGAATGATACCCTGGCAGACGGCATGTTGCTGTCCGTGAATGAGCAGGCAATAACACGTGACTGGGCCCCAAGTGCTAAAGTTGGAACTAGCGGCTTAGTATCTTTCCTGGCGTGTTTCAGAAAATGCCACCTATCTAAGAGTTCGAGTTAGCGCGCACCACTGCGGAGTATTATTATTGATATTTGATAAGGTCGACTAGTTTGCCTCTGGCCTGTTTCAGAATTCAATCCCACAGAAGACGAATTTCTCTATTTTCTGTCTTTCTCCTCGGGATAGCCAGACAGTGGGAAGGTCTGACTTTCGTGATCATCAGACAAGCAACATCTTGATATCGAGAGGCAAAACATTCAAGTAGGCATTCCAGTCACAGTTTAGAATGTTGCGTGGTCTTGTGGAAATCGAAGTACGGTTCCTAGCCTAGTCCTCAACCGTGGCGATCTGATCAGGAGTATCGACTTACTGATTCTCCTTCCTTGCCCTTCTCGCCAATGACGCCTTCCAGGGGCGAGTCTAAGACGATCTCGATTCTATCCTATGGTAGGATAGCTCATTTCTTATGTTTCACTTTTCTATTCAGAGTCAGCAATCGAGGCACCTAGAATAATATGACCAGTCAGCGGTTACAGAGCCTCTCTGCCGAATTACCAGCTGCCTAACTAGGCAGTATCTAATTTTTGCGCAATGTACGGAGTACATGATAGGATTTAGAGAATGTTCATGGATCTTTACCATTATTATTTTGTTGTGTGCCCATAATAATAGCAATCCAATCTCTGCTCTGGTGCAGTGGTGCTCCCTCAACCAGCTCGATTTGAGCCCTTAATAGAAGCAAACAGCCGCAGAAACCAGAGAACCGTGCACAATTAAGCGGGTCGGATGGGCAGTAGATTTGGAATTCATCCTTTGTGGCTTTCTGATAGATACTCATCGATCTGCGATTTCTGCTTCGGAGAATTTCTTGTCATCCCTAGCAATCGTTCTGTGCTTCTTCTGGAAAAAGATCCTTCTGCTTGTTGTACTCTGTGCCTGCTTCGAGTTTCCTAGACCATTGGCCGGAAAAGGAGAGTTGTTCTGTTTGCTTGCTGGGTTGCAATATGGGTATGGAGGACGGAATCCATGGATGACTACTCAAAACAACCCGTGTGCAAATGAAAATCCCGTGCGGATCTAGTACGACTGTGGCATAGACCCATGTTGAGCCGTGATACCCCAATCCAGACGGAGAGGGATGTTGAGCCTTTGAGGACAACAACAAGAGGATAGATACCTAGCACTTTATCTGCCCTTTTTGTTTGACAATTGTCTCCTTTTGTCGTCTTCTGTTGGCTACCAGCATAGTCCTTTTTTGACTGTTGTAATTGCTCTTCTACCGATCTAATCGGTTTTGACATCTGCAACGCCGTCGACCTTTACTTTCTTTGTCAGTCTGGCCATTCCAACTCTTCGCAACAGTAGCGTCAATTGTGGAGCATGTTTCTGTATTAGTATTAGACTCGCGCCTGACCCTTCTTGATTGATGAGGAAACAAGAGGAACATCCGAAGGGGCAGCCCGAGACCCTAGGTTTTCGAATTTTCGAAGAGAAATCCGAAACAAGGAAACCATCGATTCAGGCCTACAACGGGCATAGGGGCCATTCACCGGATTGGTGTGGTCTGGGATTCTTGTTTACATAGTGAGAGCCTCGAAAGGTTGCATCAGAATTATGCTTGCCCACCAGCCCCGGTTTCAGTACCATCTTCAGCTAGGACCGATAAGATCAGGAACTTGGTGAGAAGATGAGCAATTTAATACAGCAAACCGACTCCGTCGTACAATCTACATCAGACACCTAGGACAACCTGACAAGCTGATACGCTCTCGTGTTGGCAGGATCTAGTGTAATAATATCTGATTCGCGTGCTCTTTGGCGCCCATGATGCACATACCAGCCTCCCATATCAAGGCGGGCGGCTAAATTTAGAGCTGCAGGCGCTAAATATCCCGCGGTACTGCACTATGATTGGCCTCCCACTTCTGGCTTACTGGGGTCAATCTGTGTTTACTCCACAGCTGGAAGTATTTTGATAGGCTAACCATTAGAACGCAGCCCGCCATCCTGCCGGGGCTGTTTCCAATCACTTTTGTTTCCTTCCCGTTGGCTCAAACCGCTTTGCTCCGGCGATGTTTTATTCTTAGGGATCTCATCTCTCTTCGTTTTATGATTATTATTATTATTATGATTTTATTACAATTATTTATCTTTTTTTCCTCTCTACAGTTTGATGATGGGGTTTCTCTGACTACTGAGGTAACAACCTAGTCGTTCCTCCTCCTCTGCCCACACATATCGCGGGTCATTGTTGGAGGCGACACCTTTTTCGTTTCCCTCTCGTTCTCATCTCTCCTTCCCTTCTCCTCTTCTCTTAGTTCTCTTCCCCTCCCTCCGTCTCCCCTCCTCATTGTCTTTCCCTCCTCCCTTCTTGATAGGATCCTTTCCTACATACTCGACTCGCCCTCAATCTCTCATCCAGGTTGTGGGCAGTCGGTCTTGTTGCCATTCCCTCCCTTCCTTCTCCTTGAGCTCAGACCTGGGATAGTACTTTTGATACCCTATTATTCGTCTCGTCATTCCCCGGAGGAACGACTGCCCATAGACGAAGACACCGGGCGGCAATTCTCTCCCCAGTCTGTTGCCAAATCTGAGCGGACCATAATCATCTTCACTACTACTATATTCTCTTGCAGTAACTCTTGAAAACAGAGCAACTGCTTTATCTTTGATCTTTATTCTTCTTTGACAGGCTCCGTTTGTGGCTATTTTGTCCGGCTTCCGTCCTGTTTTACAATACAATCCTTTACCTGCTCGGCAGTGGCATATTTCAAAGAGGAAAACGGTCCTCTTGTGGCATTCCTTGGTATGTTCAACATTGTCTCAAGAGTCCATCCGCCCACCGGATGGCTCTATCCTCTTACCTCTTTCTCCGTCTCTTCAAAGCAATTGTTCCTTTTCTCGCCTCTTTGATCTTTGCTTACTCGTCCTTGATGAAGTTAATGGCCCTTTGATCCTTCCTTCTCATGCTTCAATAGCTTTGTTCTTGTCGTTCGTTCTATACTTCAGTCTGATCGTCGGCCTGGTCTCACTCCTTGCAGCCGCGTTTGCTTCATTCTCCACTTTGGGATACCTATGTTTTGATAAAGCGAACGGAAGTTGGGAACATGGACGCTGATCGCTCTTCGTCGAAAAGGTCGTTTGCGCAGGTAGCAAGTGCGACACTTCTTTCTCTTCAGCTTTCTGGATGCAATCAGTATACATCCGTCTTTGCACCAGCACCTCGCGAGAGCTGCGATCCTGAGAGGGTGTCCCCTTTCAAACGCAGATCTACTTCAAGGCCTTGGTCCATCATGCCTGTGCAAACCAGCTCACCGTCTCTCCCGGACTCGTTCCCGTCCTTGATGTCGGTATTCGGTGGAATCTCGCCCAAATTCGCCGAGGGGGAGGAGCATAGCGCAGCACTCAAACCTCTCAGAGTTCCTCCACATGTTACCGTCAATACGTCTCGGCGTCCACTTCCCTTTCGGCATCGGGCGAGTATCTCGTCGTCCGTTACTTCGGGATCCGCAGATTCGTCTCCTACTACTACTATCTCTACGTTCGATTCGCCATTAGCCGCAGACACCACCCCCAGCTCTTCGCCTGAGTCTCCGTCGGCGATGCCCTTGTCGTTTCCCAAATTCGTGCCGCCCATGCGCAATATTGAACATCAATCGCTCTTCGGAGAGCAAAACACCATGTCGAAACCATCTCCGGATGTACTAAGCCGAGCGCGTCCGGATTCTCCAGGTCGGCGGGCGCGGAATCTCAAGAATCTTTCCTTGAGAATGCCTCCGCCGTCGCAATCGTCGCGTCCAGCGATTGCAACAGCCTCGGTAGTTGAGACAACCTCACACCGCAATCTTTCCGCTCCACCATCTCCCGCACATATCCCTCCCAAAAGCAGCCGACGAAAGCCTGCAAACCTCACTATCCAAACTCCTGGGTTTGACAGATCCTTCTCCGGCAGTGTTATGGACATGGTCCCACCAACTCCTGGTGGCCTCCGTTCCTTGAGACACACTGAGTCTTCGCCTTCACTGACTTCAGTATTCTCGCCGTCGTTTGGTCCCAAGGGGGGGATGCAATTGCCGCGACCAGTGACACACCATGGGAGCCGCCGTCCGTCAGGCGCTTCAGAACACAATCTTTCGCCCCTACAGTCAGCCGTCGAAGAGGGCTCACCTGCGAATGGAGTCCTGCATGAACTTGAGGAAGAAGAAGACCATCTGGACTCGAGAGAGTCAACCCGGCGAAACGAGCGCGGCTATCCGAATGGTCCTGTGCAAATATACGATTCCGGAGTTTATCTTTATTTGGAGCCGACGATGCAAGAGGCTGCTCAATTCGATGTTGTTGTGAACGTTGCGAAAGAAGTCGCAAACCCGTTCACTAATGTACGCGCCGATAATGGAACAGTGATGAGCGCTTGGCGAAGTGCCTCGGCCGGTGCCAAACGATCATCGAGTTCGGAGCCGCCGACTGCGATCTCGGAAGTTTCTTTCAAGTCCGCCTTAGAGTATCCTCCGTCTGAAACTTCGTCGCCGGTCACACCCCGCCGTGACTCTTCCGGGCCGGAATATATTCACGTGGGCTGGGACCATAATTCTGAGATTTTGGACGACTTGTACCCACTGTGCGAGTTGATCGATTCCCGTATTTCTGAAGGAAAGAAGGTCCTTGTGCACTGTCAACTGGGCGCTAGCCGATCCGCCTCTCTAGTGATTGCCTATGGCCTTTATAAAAACCGGCACTTGGACTTTAATTCCATGTACGAGATCGTGAAGGGACGGAGTCGCTGGGTTGGGCCCAACATGAGTCTCATCTATCAACTAACCGATTTCCGCTCGAGGCTGCAGCAGGGTGGAGCGTCCAAGCCTGCGCCCGAGGAATGGTTTGTGCATGGACCTCGAAGAGGCTCTGAACCCCAACCTTCGAGGTCTGGAAGGTCAACAGAAGGGGGCTCCAGCTCAGGCTACTCAAGGCTCGCCACCCCAGCCAGCCGGTCACAGACGTCCTCGAGTACTCTCTCTGTGCCCTCGACAGAGCAATCCACACACCCGTCATTCAGCGGCTGGAGGATCCCCAAATCTCTGTCTCACAAGCGAAGCTTGTCTCCTCGTCCTTTACTCCTTCGCCAGCGATTCGAAGGGGGACAGACGACTGCAAAGGATGCTGGGACGCGCTCACTGGCACCGGCAGATGCCTTTGAAAGAGACAATGTTGAGGATTCGCTGGGTTTGTTTTCTCCGCGGACGAGCCAATTCCTGGCGCCGTCTCTTGCTCCTCCCTTCCCGGATGGGCTGGAAAATCGCCTTCCTGGCGGCCTTCATTTTCCGACAGAGACAGCAGACCCTCGGTCTCCCCCTCCTGGGAACGAGCGACTAATAATGCGGAATATTGATGAATTTTTATAAAAAACTGTCTTAATGGTTTTCAAGACAGCCTGTCTCTGCCGTGATGCTTTGGGGTTACGTCGGAGAAATGATTCCATGACTTGATTCTTTTCATCCTTCATTCTTTGACCATTACTTTCGTTCTTCTATCTCTTCCGCGCCCTCTTCTATCTACGGGCCACATCCTTTCTCTACTTTCCCTTCATTTCTTTTATTTGCCATTCGCTTCTACTTTCATTTGATCTTCGGCCATTTACCCTTATCTTCTCTATACTTTGATGACTCGATGACCAAAGCAGGCTTTGATGTCGTGATTTACATTCTTATTCCCAGCATTTATTAGCATTTTCTCGACCAGCGAGTGACTGGTCGACTGGAGGCCTCACTGTTGCATTCAATCAGCATCGACTCGATCTCGCATGCTTTTGGTCGAACGGCGTCCTGGGGGTGTCAAAAGAACAAGTGCGGCATTGTTTGCCTAATAACTGTAATTTTAGTGATTGCATCTTAGAGAACGGCGAACGCAGAATACCCATTGAACAGTATCTTGAGCAAATCCAATGATTCTTGAAATCTTTACTGAAGTAGATGTTCGACTCTTGTCTCTCCACCGCAATGGTCTCATCCACAGCGGGCCGAAGAACCCCGGGTCGACAGACTCATTTGGCGCTTCACGTCATCCGCTGAGTTAAGTCCGTATCAACTTTTCATCGCTGCATAGTAGCCAAACAGCATTGCAAGCGAACTCCCGCGCGATATCATGGCAGACGAGAGTCATCCGGCGCACCTCTCTCCCAGCGAACTGGGCACGAAGAATTAGTAGGTACCTTGGCTTTCAGCAGATTTTCCATCCCTACCCCGCGTACCCCTCCATCCGCATGTCAACAAGAAAAAAAGCCCTCCACGAACGAGATGCATTCACTCAAGACTCAATTGATATTTATTCTCCTTACTGATAAATGCTCAATGCAGCTGGGAAACCTACTACGCCCGAACCCTCACCCACCTCTCAAGCAAACACCAGCCAAACGCGCGCCCAACCCCTACCGCCGACGCCAACGCGGATGTCGATGTCGACTCGCCCAAACCCGAAGCCGATTCAGAGTCCGAGTCCGAGTCTGTCGATGACGATGACGACCCAGGCACATCCTGGTTCTCAGAGCACAATGCCCCCGAAAAGGTCCTCCGGTTCCTAACGGACGAGAGCTTCCCGCTTGCGCCGTGCAATACCCTCCCTGCGACAGCAAGGTCTACATCTTCAGCGAAGAAGCCGCTAAGCGAGAAGGAGAGACGCAAACAACCCAGAATCCTGGACCTGGGGACGGGAAACGGGAGTATGCTTGCGCTGCTGAGGAAAAAGGGCGGGTTTCGGGGGGAGATGGTGGGGGTGGATTATTCGGCGAGGAGTGTGGAGTTGGCGAGGGAGTTGCAGCGGTTGAAGATTCATTCGGCTTATTTGAGTGGGAGTGAGGATGAATCTGAAGATGAGGGGGAGGAAGAGGAAGAAGAAGAGGATGTGGTCGTTTCGAATGGGGCCGAGACCGCGCAGGCGATTCCTGTCCCTGAGGAGGACAAGGATATGGTGATTCGGTTTGAGGAGTGGGATATTTTGAATTCGGAGGGGGAGTTGGACGAGGAGGGTCGGTTGGACTGGTTCCCGTATAAGCAGGGCGGGTTTGATATCGTGCTTGATAAGGGGACGTTTGATGCTGTTTCGTTGTCGGAGGAGGTGGTTGAGGAGAAGACGGAGGCTGAGGCTTCGGCTGGAGGAAAGGTGATCCAGCGCCGTGTGTGTGAGCGGTATCCCGGGATTGCGCGCAGGTTAGTGCGCAAGGGCGGGTTCCTGGTCGTGACGAGTTGCAATTGGACAGAGGAGGAGTTGGTTCGCTGGTTCACGGGCGACGAGGCGAAGGGTCCTGGCTCGGATCGGTTGGAGGTCTGGGGTCGTGTGGAATATCCCAAGTTTAGATTTGGAGGGCAGGAGGGCCAGGGTGTTTGCACGGTGTGTTTTCAGAGGGTGGACTAGATAGATCTTTGGATATATATTCATATGGAAACATCATTCATAACACTCTAGTAGAACTAGCGCTTGATATGCGATATGCATGGTTTGTGACTCCTGAGCCCTTTCACGAAGGCAACCACACACCACGTCTCCCTGTTCTCCGGGAGTTGCCCGCAGGCACCCAATCTCTGCGAAACTCTTCGCCTTCCGCTGTGCCGGATTTGATCCCACTCCTGGCTCATTTCAATGTCAAACCATTCTGCAGTGCGGTCTCGAAGAAATCGGCAACAATTGCACGACCTGCGTGGAACCAAGCAACGACCCAGATCCGGCCTCCTGAGGGCAAGAACCATAGCAAGATCTTCTCATACTGAGATCGCATTGCGATAGGGCCGCAATCCCTTCGCTGCGTTTCTCGCTCTGGCTGGGGTATAAGGAACCATGACCTCGAGGCTTGCTAGGTTCGCTTCATCTGAATTGAGGCGCTGGTGCACAAGCTGAAGAAGGTGCCGTAGGATGGAGGGGTAATGGCGGAGGGGACGAAGCCGAGAGAAGCATTCTGGCGGAATGGTGGTAGCAGTAGCCAAAAAAGGCCGAGAATTTTGTTAGAGCTGTTATAAGTAGTCCTGTTATTTGTTAGTAAGGAGCAAATGGTTTCGCTTTGTTGATGAATTGAAGCATTTCTCTGCTGTCTGCGAAAATGGATTGCCATGTTTGGTCTGATGGGTGCAGAGTCGGCATGAAATCAATAATAGGTATTTCTCGCTCCCCCCGCAACTCAGATTGACCAGAATTGTCTTCGCTAGAGGAATGAAGCCTTGAACAGACGGCAAGTTCATTTAGCACACATAAGAAGTAATGCAATGGAGTGTCATTTGCCCTGTTGACTGAGGAGAGGAATCTTTGCTGGATGTGTTTTGAATCATCAGTCAACTAGCCCGTGGAATTGCTTCGTTAAGAGCTGGTTCTCAGTTGCCATTATTTCTCCATAGCTATCATAGTAGCTTTGAGAGGTTCCTGGCGATCATGATAGAGGCACCGGAGCCGACGTAACTAAGGCATGGAAGGTTGGTAAGACAGGGTCAGCTGTCTCAATGGGTAGGTAGGTAATGATACGGTATGTAACAGAGGCACGGGGAAGATACGTGTTTCCCTATCTGGGATGGAGTGAGCATGGAGATCAGGTGTCCAGTGTACTGTAAGGCATGAATGACATCATTTGTCTCTTCCAAAAGCCCTAGACCGGTCGATTGTACGGGTGACCAAAATTACCGTATGCCCATACGGGTGACTTGGACAGTGGGGTCAATCTCCCATACAATGATACAATTGATAGGATGAGGCAGTTCTGATACGGGCAATGGCAGTGCTGGTGGGGCAGTCTTTTAAGGAAGACTCCATACGGTATGAGTAAATTACCTGATTTATTACACCTAATGATGTGATCTCCTGCTAAAAGTGCCCGTGCGGACGACAGGGCAGCTGATCTCTGGAGTATTCAGTTCAGATCAGAATATGCGCCGCTATTAGAGAGGAACTGAGCCATTTTTTTGTCTATTCGTCCGAGTCATTCCACCTCAATACCTACCTTAGTATTGGACTCGATCTGGTCTAAATGCTCAAAAGTGTTCTTGTAGGATATCATAAGCAGGTTCTCTCTCAGGATGAGTGATATCGGATTCGGATTCCAGATGCAAAGTGGATCCTATTATGATCACATCACCAGCCAACTACTGACAAGTTATCTACAGCAGCCATTTCTTTGTCCTTGTTGCTAGTAGTCTAACTTGGATCTATTTGTTGCTGACTCTCGCCCTGTTTTGCCGCTGGCCCTTTTTGGCCCTTTTAGTCAGGAACATATGCGATATCAAATCAAGTTGATTGGAACTTTTCTTCAGCCAGGGAGGGAGTTCATCACTTTAAATTTTTTTTTTTTTCCCTTCCCCTCTCTGTCAAGGTCCAAATAATTTTCCTGTAATCCTGAAGCATCGATGATCTTTCTCTTTACTTACTTACTTACTCTCTGATCAATTGCATTATTCTTTCTATTCAGCCAATGTTTCCTACCCAGTGTCCAGAACCCCCGCATCGCCTCAACTAGCGAATTTCCGCTGGAGCCATAAACCCCCCCCCCGCAAAAGGGACCGACTGTCTTTGAAGCACGTATCTATCTCTCGTACATAGCAACTATTTGTATTATTATTATTATTAGCATTATTATGTAGCATTCTCCATTTTACCTACTATTAGATAGGTGTTTACGGTATGGTTCATGTTTGGTTTTGACTTTATATCTCTCATTGATTATTATTATTAAGAAGGTATTACTATTACCTAGGTAGTGGATTACCTGCCTTAGTTGCAGCAGCAGTACTAGCAAGTGGATTAAGTTACTTCCTGACTTACATATCCAAAGGTACCTGGACCTCCTCGTCCTGTCCACCAAGCACGAAGTACCTACTTACTACTACTACTACTACTACTGCTGCTGCTGCTTCTCTCTTTCAGCTTCTCCTCTTTCGATTATCTTTCTAATCTCTTCCTTCTTTCCCTTTCTCTTCCTCCTACATTTCTCCTCCTCTTCTCTTCCTCCCTACATATCGTATCCTCTCATCCTCTTGTCTCTCCAATCTCTGGCCATTCTTTTTACTTTCCAATTGCTCGTCTCGTCATTTGACTTTCAGTCCCTATTACTCACTCAAGCCTCTCCAGTGAACAATTTCAGGTGACCTTTTTTCCTCTTATAACCGGCCCGACCACAACCACCCTCTCACCACTCACTTCCTGGGACCGTCACCACCAAACCTTAAGGGAAAAAAAAAAAGAGCTGCCTTACCTACCTGCCTTGTGTCCACGGGACTCTCAGCAATTGAAAGTTCGAGAGTCCACGTATACAGCATGGCTTCGTTCAAGGTATTTCACCTATTTTCCACTTACTCGTCTATTCTCCTCTATACATATCAGTCATGAATCATGACAGACCACGTTAAGATGACCGCGCTAACTGATGTGCCTTCTCCCTATTTGAAGGAATTATCCCTGTCCCGACCACTACCTCAATCCACTCCTCGTCACCATGCCCACTCCATATCCCTTGGAGCGGTCAATCATAACCATCGTGTCACTCGTCGGAAGAGTGTCACCACCGCTGCTGCTGCGAATGCCGCCGCCGCCGCGGTCGCCGCATCCATGAAGGACACCAATGGGGAACCGATAGGTGTGCCAATGCCGTCTCACCGTCGAGGCAGCACTAGGAGGGGCCTGGAATCCACTTCGGTCGGAGCTCTCTCCGGCTTCAGCCACTACCTCTCGCGGAGCATGAACAGTCCCAGCCAAGAACCGCCGGTCGCTCGCAAACCCTCGCCCAATCATTCCAACAACGGCGCTTCTTCCGTCGCCGCAGCTGGCGGCGAGGAGAGTAGTTCGGATAACAAACCCGTCAACACCAAGAATCGAAACCGTCGGGCCAGCGAAGGATCACACTTGGTCAAAGGCGAAGGAAAGCGCGCCTTGGCGGAACTACGCTGCGATCGCTGCGGGAAAGGGTATAAGCATGGCAGCTGCTTGTCCAAGCATATGTGTGTATACTCCCCCCCAATGCCATCCTGCAGTCTGGATCGGATCGGAGCAATGCGCCATGTCGGCTCTGTTGCAAGGTCGCCCTCGTGGTCATTCAGCTCCCCGCGTCTCCCAAACCCCTGCTCGTTTCCCCCTTCTGAGCTTCATCATCCCTCGTGGCCATCCCAGTCGGTTGACGTTTATGGTTGAAAATCTTTAGGTGGGAACATGACCCGGCATGGGCCATTACGTCCAAGCTACTGATCTCCAAGCATCAGCAAGTTCAGCTGCTGGAGGCCGCGAGCGTCCTGGTTAACATGAACCAGAACGGCCCTTCGGAAGGCGCCGAAGCCGAGTCGGAGCTGTCATCTGCGTCACCCGACACATCGTCGGAGCATCGCGACGGCATCAGCTCGGCGGAAACGACCCCTCCTCCGATGGATGAGGATGACGAGGACGAAGACGACATGGAGATGTCTGGCATGCCCGTGTTTCCGAACAAACGGTCCAGTGTCGGCAACCTATCGGCTCATTTCTCCCACTCCTACCAGTCTATGCCCTCGAGCTCCTTCAACGGCAGTGCTCCCCTGCATTCGCCTGCCTTTTCTCACTTCCGGCACTCGAGCATTGACACTCGGCCCTCCACCGCCGAAGCCAAGTTGCATGAAGACGATGAAGCGGATTTGGCCGCTGCCATTGGCCTCTGCAATTTCGGAACGCCGCGCACTGGACCTGTGCCGATGTCGCCTGGCATTCCCCCGGTGCCGCCGCTCCCATCTCGGTACCTCGATCAAAGCAACGGCACTGGCAGTACCAGTCAGAGC
Organism: Aspergillus quadricinctus; assembly: GCA_022814375.1. Classification (NCBI taxonomy): domain Eukaryota; kingdom Fungi; phylum Ascomycota; class Eurotiomycetes; order Eurotiales; family Aspergillaceae; genus Aspergillus; species Aspergillus quadricinctus. The sequence goes on along the minus strand of JAKLNT010000012.1, from coordinate 37,853 downwards.
TTGGGCCCTGCCGCAACTGCCAATGTCAATTCGTCTCTGACCGAGCCCACCCCGAACCTCTTCCTCTCTGTATCATATAACCCCTCGCTCTCCTACAAGGTCTCCGACGAGCGGGAAGTGAAGATGGGTGATGCGGATCGCGTGCAAAGACAGAACCGCAATGCCGATGTTGACTTCAGCAAACGTCCTGCTCATGCGGATGACGATGATGACGGCGTCTTTGGTCGCATGGAGGAGTAGAGGTTTGCCGGTACCATTTTCCCACCGTGTGCCGCCAAGTTTCCCCTCACCTTCCTATTATCTCATTGTCCTATCCTTAAGGGTACGATGACACAGCTGTGCCTCAGTTTGTGGTATTTACGATGATGTATGAGCATTGCTTTGCCCCAGCCCTTTGTCGCTGGTTTCTACGTGTTTTTTTGGACTTAGCATCCCCGTTCGCGTCTAGGGATAATTGTCAGGAAGTGTATACCCGAGGCTTGCACCTCCATGCTACCTGACCACCTGGGCTTCTGAGATGCATGATGAATGTCCGTGGTCTATTCGGCTGCGTCGCATGGGCTCATCGGCCTCACCTCATTTTTCTATATCCCTCCCTCATTATACCTTTTCATTGTTCTTGTCTTGGTACAAACCATCTCGTGTATCATTGGTCTCCTCAGGATGCCATCCTCGGCATATGTTTTCCTTTTCCATATACACCAGGACATACCTCATTTGCAGATGTCTACGACTGTCCGCTTTCCTTGTTCTATGTAAACAAATCCTGGTCGAGTGAGTTGTCAATACGACAATATCATATCAAGCATTCATGTAACAACTGTACGAGTGACTAGACGGTGTGTAGTGGAGTAGCATTGATGTGAAATCGTCCCAGCACATTCACGAATTAGAATGAATATGAGTCAAAACAGATTGAACTCCAGATGAGTTCCGAAACCAGATAACACCAACCATGCAAGTACAAAACAACAATAAAACAGGCCCAGTATCCACGCAATGCCAGCATCCCAAGTCATAATATCATAAGTCATCGACATTGTTTCGAAGTTTCTTTTCCCTTCTTCTTTTTTTTTTTTTCCTCCCTTGAATATCTGTGTCGGTTAGTTCAGGCTGAGAAGTATCGGATTGAGGAGTGAGACGTACCCATGTGGTGTCAAAAACACTAAAACAATCGAAAAAAGGTGTCTAGATAACCATTTCTAGAGTCGTAGAAATAGTAGCGCATTGCATGTTCAACATGTGGCTTGCGCGCAGGAGTAGAGAAGGAAGTCTTGTCGGCGCCGACGGAGGAGAAGGTGTTGTTCTAACAATGAGGGACCTCCATGTGCGAGTAGAGAAGGAAGTATCCCTAATTGCATGGGACGAAGACGAGATGAGCTTCGAGTAGGCTCCGATTAGAGTCCGAGAGTCAGGCAGATGGAGATTTGTGTCGCCGTATGTAAGTAGTAGCAATCAGCTTTGCGTGACATGGTGATGTGCGAATCCGAGAGTCGCTGATGCGCGTTGAGCTTCCGTGTGTGTTGTAGAGAAGGAAGGCATGTGGCTCTGAGAAAGGGAGCTTTGCTGCTCTGGTCATGAGCTTCGCGATGTGCGAGTAGAGAAGGAAGCGTTTTCGACGTAAAGCAGAAGGTTATGTTCTTTGCAAGATAGCTCGACTCGTTGTTTGAATTGATGTTCCTGATTGAGGAGCGTTGCTAATGAAGAGCCCGTTGCGTCTGAGGGCGTGGTTGCAGTGGTCAATCTCGCGCAATGAATCAATGCGGTCTGCGATTTGATTCTGAAGGTCTGAAGGCCTGAAGGTCTGACGTGGTGATTCTCGCATTGCAGGAAGAGCTGGATGAGTTCGATGCGAAGTGGCGGATTGTCAAGAAGAACCAGAGCTGAATTCACTCATCCTCGTGCTGAAGAACCCTTGAGAATGCCGGGTCTTCTCAGATTGTGTAAAATGACTCGCAGGCTGATGCGTATCCTTCAGCTCAAGGCAACGATTGGCTTGAGACTTGTGTCAAACAGGGCGAGGTTAGACTCATCGCTCGCTTGAGATAGAAGAGTTCGCTTGAGATAGAAGAGTTGAATAGAAGTTGGACAAAGGTAAGGAGGAGGACGCAACACCAATGTCTCGAAGTTTAGATTGAAGTAGCCCTTGAGACCGCCACTCGAAGTAGTCAGGCCGAAGCGTTGTCACACTGATCACCAGCTTGAGGTTGAAAAGTCGCTTCATGTGTCGATAGTGGACGATGTGATGTGGCAGAAAGAAGCTCGAGCAGGAGCACTCATGCGGAGAGAAGAGACATTGCGAGCAAAAAGATGAGAGAGATATGTATCTGCCTGAGTGCTTCTCGCATGGACTCTTGCGAACGAAGTGTTTGGTCAACGTGTAAAACGTGGTGTCGTCGGGCTCAGTCTCGGACCTTCAACAAGACGAGCAGCCGCTTCTCAAAGAGAGAAGAATGAATTAGAACTCACCCCCTTACGGAGAAGGAGAAGAGACCACGATGAATTAGAACTCACCCCCGAAGGGCGAAAAGACCTATCACCAGCGTAAGAAAAATGAATCGGGAGGCAAGATCTGGGAAACTCACTTGACAACCACGTTTTACATGCCGTACCGTCACTCACTCCCGAACTCCACCGCCAGACGCACGAACCTGACACCATGTCTCTCCTTAAAACTATCCCAACCCGCAAGAAGTCGTGGCGACCCAAGAGCGGCCGGGCCAGCATCCCCAGGAAGCAACCAAGCTGCGAGACCGAAGGAACAAGGAAGGGAGGTCCAGTCCGAGGACTGGCCCAATCAACCGACCTTGCCTTCTCCGACTGTTGGCGAGGAGTCCACGGAAGAATAACTGGCCCAAGAAGAAAGGGGGGAAATGCGGAGGCACACATCTTGGTCCCAGTCGACACTGCGAAGTCAGACCGGCGCAGTACTAGACGAGCTAGTACTGGCCGTAATAGTAGTAAGGAGGCGCTTGGCTGTACATGGGTTGCTGCCAGCCGTACGGCGACGGATACACACCCATAACAGGTGTGGGAGCCGGGCGAGGACCGCCAAATTGCCCGTGCCTCGCGTCTTGCGACGGGACCATGTTGCCTACAATAAGAGGCCCCTGGCTTTGAGTCGGCGCTGGAGGGTCACAGGCGGTTGGACGAGCTGACGAGGAGGGCGCTTCTTGCGCCGCCCCGTTCAGACCTTCTTCCCGTTCCCTGAGTCTCCTTGCGTAGCGCTTTCTCTTGGCCTGGCTGGGTCGCTTACGTCTCCGACTGCCAGAGGTAGGCGCGCCTTCTGCGTCGGCCTCTGGCTCTTCGGCCACCTGCGAACCCGGAGAGTCAGGGACCGCAGAAGCGGTATGGCTCTCCCAACCGGCGAGCAAAGCACACACGAGTTGGAGCACCAGAACTGGTGACAGATTCTCCGGACGGCGGACCACGAGGGCCCACTTCCGCGACGGGTGGAGAGCAGACGAACCGACTACATTGGACGTGCCTTGGGCGGTGTCCGTGAGTCCATCGACGACGCCGTTGGGATTGACCTTCGGCCCTTTGACGGTGCAAGAATCCAGTTCCGGGGACACTGCGACGATCCGCTGGCGCTCCAAACGAGAGATCGCTTTCTCCACCTCACGGTGGATACTCACGAATCTCAACGTATGTTGCTCTTCCAACGGGGCCGCAATGGCGGATCTGGTGAGAGCGTCAACATCGGGGCTGGACAACCACGAGGGCATCTTGCCTTCGACCAGAGCGTCCACCTCTTCGTACAGAGATGGAGCACTGTCGGCCGCAAGGTAGTGGGCTACCTTGGGTGTACCCTCGAGAAATTGACCGAGCCAACCGAGTTTATCTCCCAGTGCGGAAACACCAAAAGAGACAAGTCCCTTCCAAAGGAGCACAATGAAAGCCAATAAGCCCCATGCAACGACCAGACCGACACGAGAAGACGACGTGGGCGAGTTTGATGCCGCCGTGTCGCAGTCCACGGGACCGGAGTCCACGCAGATCTGCAACACGTCGGCCTCCTCCCACAGCGGGATAGCCACGCTGATTGTCGACTTCCGCGTGCCGGTGGCGTTCGGGAAACCTACATGGGCCGCAGGACTTTGGAAACCAGTCGAGCGGACGTACACGAACTCCTTGTGCCCAGGAGCCGCGTACGTGGAGGTTATGGCCTCCGCCAGGTCGTAGATCCCCTTGGCCAAAGCCGTTGCACCCACGGCGTCGGATATGGTCCTCACGAACCTCCCATGAGAATCATTGTTTCCTGGCACTTGGAAGAATGATCCCCAGAGAGTGAGGAAGATAAATCCTCCGATAAAAGGGAAAAGCATTTTCTGTTGTTCAACAGCATGTTAGCCACCAACACTCAAGTGAGCTTCAAAAGGAGAACAGAGAAAGAGGCCACAGCAACGCTGCTTAATACTTTTTTTTGTTTTTGATTTTTTTAGAACGTCGCAGAAAAAGCAGTTTGTTGTGCTGGTAAGAGCTGTCTTGTTGGCTAACGATCAGTGTGAGATAGTAAGCTTGGTGATGATGAGGAGAGAAGAGAAGAGAGAAGGAGAAGAAGAAGAGAAGAGGGGGAGAAGGAGATATCTGCGAGCAACACTTAGTGTGCGTCGAGGGCGACTCATTCACTGCCGAAGGTGATGTCTCGACAGTGAATGCTGTCATGGGGGGCTAGCAGGCGAGCTGGTGCAAGTGAGAGAACACCCCACATATGAGGGACAGAAACACAAGCAAGCAAGTAATTAGTGTCAAAGCCTTGAATTCGAATAGAAATGAATCATATATGAACACCAGGAGGGCTGGAAAGGTCACACATAGGACAAATGCTCGTCATAAGATCCTCAGAATATGCTTTTGTGATAGAAAACGGTTGAGACACAGAAAGAAACCTAACTCCGCCATGTAAACCCAAGATATCATATCTGATGAAAAGAAAGGCAAGAAAGAATTCAACAAAGAGACACCCTCTAGTCGAGGTCCATTTCCTCCTCGACACCTCCATCCACCAATAGTCTTGCCTTCTTCTTCTGTCTGAGCTGCTCCTCGCCGACCACCCTGCTTGAGATCTTGCTGACATCCAAAGGCTGGCCCTCTTCTCTTTCCCGCAGTTCCTTGCGGATGAGGTGCTCGCCCTCCGCAACGACCCTGCGGTCTTCCAGGCGCTTGCGCTCGCGGGCCACCTTGCCGCCCAGCCTGCGTTTTGTGAACGCACGCTCTCTGCGGGCTCTGATCTCCTCCACTCTCTCCATGGCCTTGATGGTGGCAGCAACCAGGTTTCTGTCGTACTTGACGGGGGTGTTCCTCTTCTTGGCGAACTGAGACAGCACCAGGGACGAGTCGACAATCATTTCCTTTCCGCGCGCGGCACGGTGAGTCTTGGTCCACTTCAGCTTTCGGGGTTGACGCTTCATCTTGAAATTTGCATGGCACTTGCTCCGACCTAGAATCGAGTTAGATCTCTTGTCGTGCGTGGGGTGGACGTAGAACTCGGCACTGACAGAATCGGAAAGATTTGGCATCGTTGCGGACGAAGGTGATACCCTTACTCGGGTATACGGGCCTGTTTGAGGAGTCAGCGTTGAGTCCTGATTTATGTATTCAGGTAGGCATTACCTAGAGCAGAAATGACAAGTCTCTACCCTCATTTTGATGTTCTAGGGAGCGGTTTATTGCAAAGAGTTGTTATCGTGAAAAGGCGGCTCGAAAATCCGTAGAAACTTTTACAAAGCTTCGAAGCGGAGGAGAGACGGCGCTAAACCTAAATAGGCCTCGCGGCGGCGTTCCGATTTTTATCTCGACAGCGCTCCGATTTTCTCCAACGTCAGAACTTCGATTCCATCTAGTCCATAAGTCGTCGATATACTCTTGTTCTGCTCACCTGCCCTGCTACGTCTTTGCAGCTTACTTGAGCATGGCTTCGACTTTCGCTATCGGCCTTGGTGTCGCTACAGCGGCGTTTCTGGTAAGGAAGGAGTTCCCATTGTTACTTTGCGATACATAGTCGGCTCACTGTTCTCTTCTGTTCTATAGGGTCGCGCTGGTTACGTCGCTCTTCGTCGCTACCAGGGAGGTATGAACGCTATGGGAAAGGCATTTTACAAGGGGTAGGCTCCTCCGTTCTGATCATATAGTTAGAACGAGCCGAGATTGGCTGACAGGTGCTTAGAGGATTTGAGCCACGCATGACCCGTCGTGAAGCAGCCCTGATCCTGGAACTTCCGTATGTCTACCAAACCGCCTCTTTACACCGTTCAGTTTGACTAACAGAGCTCAGCGAGCGAACCCTGAACAAAGAGAAGGTCCGCAAGAAGCACCGCCAACTCATGCTGCTGAACCACCCTGATCGTGGTGGAAGCCCTTATCTCGCAACCAAGATCAACGAAGCTAAGGAGTTTTTGGACAAGCACACGTGATGATTTATCTACAGCAATAAACCGCCCTTGAGAAGATCCAGGACCCATGTCGGGGTGCTAGGATTCTAGTCTGGTTTCAATCATCCGTTCGTCCATTGTACAAAAGATGACTTTCTATGGGTGCATAGCGTGGCGTTTGGTTGGATTTTGAGGACGGGATATAAGCATACTTATAACCGTCCGGGCTCCTTTTCGGAGATGTATATTTCACCGCATATATCCTGACGAGATCGCCGCTCCTGATTTTCTAGTTCTATAATTCATTACTGTCTTGACTAGTACGTCGAATCATACTGCATTTAAACCCACTCGCCCTGCACAGTCATTGAACACTTGGTAATGATGTGGAAAGCGATGCTGTTACATACGAAGAGTCATATGAGTCTCGATCCTTGTCGATGTCGATCATTGACAAGGAACGGAACGGTTTTGGACTGTTTTAGACGAGACAAATAATGGCACATTCTGCCAAGGAGATTGAAGGAGACGAATACGGCCATACGAAATACGAATACGGCTATCACCGAGGAACTGATGATGGATACTGACCGAACAAAGGGGAAAATAGGTAGGCATTGAAGTACGGAGTAGGCCACTCCGTACTCTGGCAGATCGTCCCTAGTGATGGCTTTCATTATTGTAGACTTTCAAAAACAACCAAGTCTTGCGCGGAGTGCATCGATCACGGGATCCGTCTGTGATACTTGATGCGTGATGGATCCTAGATCCTGGATCGTGGATGATTCATGGCTCATCATTCATCAAGCCATCAGAAACCCGGAAGTGGAAGCAAATGACCAGGGCACCGCCACTAGACGAAACCCACCTGTTCCAGTCTGCCAGAGACCAGAGCGATGAAAGGCGGAACCTCAAGATCCCTTGCTTAATTGCTTTGGTTTCGCTCGGCCTTCGGGGTTAACAACTTCCGTTGCGATTGTCCCGCTTAGTTGATCGGGGTTAGTGAGAGAATATTAATATCTAAGGACTATCTGTCAGCGTCTCAAACTACTCGTTAGAGTTAGAACTGTAGAAATCTCGGTTGATAGCAGAGACAAAAGTATCAGTCCTCAACCTGTATGGCCAGAAAGCTTCAGCCCAAGTCTTCTGGGGCAGCCTGTAAGAATTTAGCTGCTCTTTAGTCTCTCGACTAAGGGTCTTGGTCAACCAAAGGCTGCACTGTTTGCTACGTAACTGCAATCTTTAAACCGAACAATGATATCTCTCTCTTCTTTCATCGAATTTTATCTTCTTCCCCTTGATGATATTACTTGTTACCTCCACAATACTTAATAATCAATAACAGTCCTGTCCACAGCTGACAAAGAGGAAAGATTTTCTCATTCCCCACCTTTGCAGGTGAAGTATTTGGACTCGCCACGTGCTTACCTCGGGGCGAAGATCGAGTAAACCAGTTGGCCATCTTCAATTCAATCATTTTACTCCTCCTCGACAGCTTTTGCCGCCTTTACGAGCGATTTCGCGCTGGATGGCGATCATCTTCGACCATCCCCAGTCACTCCTTTGACATACTATTCGAATTGGAGCGAATACCAACCTATTTTACCCCCCGAATCTGGTGTCGGAACCCCGCATTGATCAGATCGCTCGAGTCAAACACCTGTTGATACTCAACCCCTGCCACTGGAGAGCTACTTGCGACAACAGGCGTCATTGCACATACATCCACTTGCGATGGACGGTATAGGGGACGGAACAGAGGGCATGGGCTTCGATATGCCCATGCTGATGAATCAGCAACCTCATTTGTTCGGGGCATATGGGCATGATGGCTCTCCCGTCCCTCCCATGTTCTCCAATCCCACCTTTCACGATGAACCTTCAATTGGGACGGCGGATGACATCAGTGATGCGAAACGGAGGAGGATCGCAAGGGTGAGTGGGAAAACATTTCATGCTTCAAAGTCAAGCTTCCCCAGTTGACTTCGTGTCTTTGACGTAGGCCTGCGATATGTGTCGGAAGAAGAAAATCAAATGTGATGGCAAGATGCCCAAATGCTCGCATTGTACCAACTATAAGACGGATTGTGTGTTTACCCAGGTTGAGAAAAAGCGAAATCCTCCTAAAGGGTATGCTTACTTCTCTACTTCCCGTCTGAATGCCTATGCTGACTTTCGCATTGCGATTAGTGCCAAGTATATCGAGGGCCTCGAAAACCGACTAGGGAGGATGGAGTCTTTACTACGCCTTTCTGGTCTCTTGTCAGAAGACGATGGAGGAAAGACAGACCTTGGAACGCTGGAGAAGCGCCTTGCTGATCGGTATCACGCAACCGGTTCGAACAATCCGCATAATCCGCCTAAGATCAACATCCCCAGCCAGAGTCAGCCAGCCCCGTCACAACAAAATGGCTCATCTCACTATTCTACTCCTCGCCTGGAGTCTCAGTCAAGCCCACGCACAGCTGCCACGTCCCCGGAATCGCAAAAGGAATCCGAGACGGAAGTTGAAGGCCTGTCAGACATGATGTGTTCCCTCGTAACAAATAATTGTGGGGAGACGCGATACATCGGTAAATATCTAATAATTTGCGCGGTGATAAAGATAAAATACTGACATTCCTGATCACAGGTTCGTCATCAGGTTTCTCGATATTCTCTCCCAAAGGCATCCAATGGGTTAATGAGAAAACCGGCGACACCTCATTTCAAGAAATGATTTCATCAGCCTATGTAGATGATAACAAATGGATGTACTGGAAGCCTGAAATCTTTAGCGATATATTTGCTCGCCGCGTGTTCAAGCCGTTGCCACCGAAGGATGAAGCCATGTCGCTTTTCAAAGACTTCTTCGACAACTTCAACTGCATGTTTCCGCTCTACCACGAGCCGACTTTCATGCACCTGGTCGAACGACAATATTCCCGAGATCCTTACGAAGGTTCGGGCTGGTGGGCCAGCATCAACGTTGTACTAGCCATCGCTCACAGATTACGAGTCATGAGCAACCTGGTCCCGCAAGAGGAGGACAGGAAAGCCTGGCTGTATTTGAAAAATGCCATGGGAGTTCTGACAGAACTGACCATGCGGAATACGGATCTTCTCAGTGTTCAGGCACTGCTCGGAATGGTGAGTTTCAGAGAAATGTGAAGAACGTATTACCGTCAGTTATGCTGACAACAAATAAGTCTCTCTTTCTACAGGGAACTCCAAACCCCCAGCCGTCCTTTTTCTTGGTTGCGGCGGCAATCAGACTTTCTCACAGCATCGGTCTCCATAAGAGAGGTTCTGGTTTCGGTCTGAACCCAGTGGAAGTTGAACAACGAAAGAGAGTCTTTTGGATCGCCTATCTTCTTGACAAAGAGTATGTAGAACTAAACACAAGTATCTTTGACTTATGCTAATCGCCACATAGCATTTGTCTCCGCTCTGGCCGTCCGCCGGTACAAGACGACGACGACATGAATGTGGATTTACCAAGCAACGATCCACCCGACAACATCGGCAATGTCCCATTGTCTGACGGTAAAAGCAAGTTTAACTTGTTCCGATCTATGTGTCGCTTCGCTACTATTGAAAGCAAGGTGTACAAACGGCTATACTCCGCCAAAGCGTCAAAACAGTCTGATGGCGAACTCCTGAATACTATCGGAGATCTCGACAAGGAACTCGAAGATTGGAAGGACAGTATCCCATTGGATTTTCGGCCGGAACATGAAATCAAGGCTTCGCACACGCCTCTCATCCTCCATGTCGTTGTGCTACATTTTGCCTACTATAACTGTTTAACGACGATCCACCGTATGTCTGTGCATCATGGGTATTGGACAAGTCGTCTCTCCAATTACGCTATCCAGGGTCTGAATGCCAGGCCCTTGAATCCCAGGGTCTTCTTATCGGCAGTACTCTGTGTGACTGCTGCCAGGGCCTCCATTAACCTAATCAAATACATTCCGCAGGGCGATTTCGCTTGTGTCTGGTGAGTGGACTGTTCTCTGGAAAGGATCGCGCTTCTAAGCTGACAATACTCAGGTTGATACTATACTATCCCGTGTCAGCTCTTGTCACACTCTTTGCCAATATTCTCCAGAATCCCAGTGATGCTCGCGCTCGATCAGATGTGAAGTTGATGAATGTAGTCGTCAATTTCCTGTCAACCTTGGTCTCGGATGAGTCGAACGGTAGCATTAAGCGAATGCTTGGTCTATGTGGGGAATTTGAGAGGATTGCGAAGGTGGTCCTTGATAAGGCTGAGAAGGAATCCTATTCGAAAAAGAAACGCAAATCCCCCGAGGAACCGGTCAACTTGCAGCAAAGTACCCCTGATGAGCATCCCGCACCCTCACCCTCGACAACCCAGTCCACCCAGGCGCCGTCAAGAAATGTCCCAATGTCGTCGCCATTGTTTGCTGAAAATCTGGGTGAGCCCGGCTGTAATACTATGGCTAACGATGCAAGAGGATTTGCCTCCAATCGTGAAATTCCCGGAACAACTGGTATCACAACCAATATCCCCCCCAACATACAGGCTATGCCCGGAATTGGACAGGAGTTCCAGGACATGCTGAGTCCCGATCCTCTGGAAGGTGTCAATTTTGCCGATCAACCACCCTATTCCGCGACCGCAAGTACTCCCTTGTCATCCTTTCAGCAGCCCTTCGTCCCTCAAGATTTGTGGCAGATGCCGATGACCATCGAATGGGACTGGGCAGACATGTCAACAAATTTCCCGGTCTTCGATACCAACGGTCCACCCCAGGGTGGACTGTGATGCCACCTGAATAATGATTAAACCAAATAACGAATCGGACACCGGCGTGGGAGGCTAATTTGGCCTCAGTAGATCATCGGAGTTAACGGAGTCAAGCCGGGCTTTCTCTGCTCGCTCATTGCGATGCATTTATTCTCTTTTCTTTCTCATTCTCGGGCATAAAAGGCGTTTATGGCTTTTGGGGGAACACAATAACCACTCCACTTGCTCATCTTCTCATTGAACATGTTGAACTTGTTTATCATGACTTGTACAAAGGAGTAGAATGCCTCTGGTCAAGGCAGAAAGGAAGGTTGACTGCAACATGGGACACATACTCATAAAATCGACGTTTGACAATATACCTTTGACGGATGAGTCTGATTTCCTTAGATAACGTATAATGGATTCATTCGAACGATCATACCTAGATCATACTGTAAAGTCATCGGTCCATCATGTTCGTTAGAATTCCGATGAGGCTTTCTGGTTGCGATTGATGAGTCAGCAAACCAGCGGAACAGCGAAAAATCCCAGGCCGACGGAAGGTGTCAACGGCCGGCGGCGAACTGCTTCCCCAAGAGCTCCTCTCAGATCTGAACAAACATCTCCTAATCTCCCTTTTTGTCTCATCTAGAGCCTCTATGGCTTCTGCAGACTCTCTTTCTAACTGAAGTGAGCCTAATCTAATTCTCTTACCTCGCCTTCGGGCTCATCGACCTCGACCATGGCCACCTTACTCAGACGGCCAGGCAATCTTGCTCGATACTCGAGGAGAGCCGCAGAATGCATCAATCGCACAGGTCCGCTGTCTGCGCGTGTTCCACAGTCGAGATTATCATCGTTGATCACGGCCCACCGTGTTCGGACCTATGCTACTGAAAGTCCCGGGGGTCCGAAGCCCTCGAACGACAAAAACGGCCAGAAACGTGCAGCGACGGGACCGGAGAATGACGGCGGTAAACCTGGAGATGGGAAGACGCCGAAAGAACCCGAGTCTCCCCTTAGCAAGGAGCAGCAGGAGCAAGTTCATCTATTCATCGACCACCTGAAGAGCAAGGTGCCGCCATCACAACATCAGATGCTGGAGGATATGCGGACACTGTTGCTAAGGGAGGGGATTCCGGCGGAGATTCAGCAGTTCATCAAGAAGCACATTCAGTCCGGAAGGCCGGCGTCTCTGATGGATTATGTCAAGTTAACACGATACATGTCGCAGCACATGACCGACTACGCCGTCAAATTGAACCAGATCGAGGCGGAACGAAACAAGGAGAACGCCAACGAAGAGGGCGGTGCACAGGGCGAGCAGAAGAAGCAACAACAACAGGAGCAGCAGGAGCAGCAGCGAGAGCAAAAGAAGGGACGAGGTCAGGCGAACAAGCAAACACCTCCGAATTTCAGGACCTTGGAGTTCAAGTTCGATCCCGCCTCGTTTCTGATCACCTCGCTCATCACCTACTATGTATACCGCAGCTTCTTTCCTGGGGAGAATACCAAGGAGATTACATGGCAAGAGTTTAGAGCGAACTTCTTCGACAAGGGTCTTGTGGAAAAACTGACGGTTATCAACCATTCCGTAGTCAAGGTGGACTTGCACCGCGACGCGTTGGCTCGGGTATACCCTGACTCGCCAGCGTTACAGCCAAATTTCCACTATTACTTTGGTATTGGTTCGGTAGATACCTTTGAGCGCAGGTTGGATGAAGCTCAGAATGAGCTTGGGATTCCAAGCTCCGAGCGGATTCCCGTCGCCTACGTTGACGAGGTATCATTGCTTAGCACGATGTTAACCGTCGCTCCCACACTTCTCATCCTCGGTTTCTTCTTCTGGCTGTCGAGACGTGCCACCGGCGGTGCAGGTGGCCAGAGCGGAATCTTTGGTATGGGAAGGAGCCGGGCCAAGCGCTTCAATCACGAAACTGATATCAAGATTAAGTTCTCCGACGTTGCGGGTATGGATGAGGCAAAGGTCGAAATCATGGAGTTCGTCAGCTTCCTCAAAACCCCTGAAAAGTTCCAGAAACTCGGTGCCAAGATCCCTCGCGGTGCCATCCTATCTGGTCCTCCTGGTACGGGTAAGACGTTGCTCGCAAAGGCTACTGCTGGTGAATCCGGCGTACCTTTCTTCAGTGTCAGCGGTTCCGAGTTCGTTGAGATGTTCGTTGGTGTCGGTCCTTCCCGTGTCCGTGATCTTTTCGCCAACGCCCGGAAGAATGCTCCTTGCATCATTTTCATCGACGAAATCGATGCCATCGGTAAATCTAGAGCCAAGCAGAGCTTCGGTGGAGGCAATGATGAGCGGGAGAGTACCCTGAACCAAATCCTGACTGAGATGGATGGTTTCAACACTACGGAACAAGTTGTCGTTCTCGCTGGTACCAACAGACCTGATGTCTTGGACAAGGCGTTGATGCGGCCTGGACGATTTGATCGGCACATTGCTATCGACAGACCAACGATGGAAGGCCGGAAACAGATCTTCCGCGTCCATCTGAAGAAGGTTGTGACCAAGGAGGATATGGATTATCTTGAAGGCAGACTCGCTGCTTTAACACCTGGCTTCGCTGGTGCCGACATTGCTAACTGTGTCAATGAGGCAGCTTTGGTTGGTAAGTTTCGAACGTTTGGTCTGTTGGTGTCTAGCAATGCTAATTTTTCTCATCAGCGGCTCGTGAGAACGCCGAGTCCATCACCATGAAGCACTTCGAGCAGGCCATCGAGCGTGTCGTCGGAGGCTTGGAAAAGAAATCACTCGTGCTCTCTCCCGAAGAGAAGCGGACAGTTGCTTACCACGAGGCTGGACACGCTATCTGCGGCTGGTATTTCCGTTGGGCCGATCCTCTGCTCAAAGTCTCGATTATTCCTCGAGGCCAAGGAGCTCTGGGTTACGCACAATATCTACCAGCGGGGGGTGACACATACCTGATGAACGTACACCAGCTGATGGATCGTATGGCCATGACTCTGGGAGGCCGTGTCAGCGAAGAGCTGCACTTCGACACCGTCACCAGCGGCGCCAGCGATGATTTCAACAAGGTCACCCGCATGGCAACGGCCATGGTAACCAAGTTCGGCATGTCGCCCAAGCTCAGATACATCTACTACGAGGAGGACCCTCAACAGCAGCTTCACAAGCCCTTCTCCGAGGACACCGCTCGGGAGATCGACAATGAAGTCCGCCGCATCGTCGATGAGGCATACAACCAATGCCGCGCCCTACTCACGGAGAAAAAGAAGGAAGTTGGCATTGTCGCGGAAGAGCTCCTGGCTAAGGAAGTCCTCAGCCGTGATGACATGATTAGACTCCTCGGTCCCAGACCCTATCCCGACTCTGGCGAGTTCGCCAAGTACTTTGGTGCCGCCCATGGACAGACCATTGCTCCTCCCGAGCCTTCGCCGCCAATTGAAGGTTCCGACAGTAGTGTTAAACCGCCCTCATAGTTGACGAACTATAGAAACTGGGGGATATCCATGGTCAGGCGAGGAGGGTGTTACATGTTTCTTTATGCCAGGATTTGTATTTATTGGATGACTGAAGCATCTCCGCTGTCTTCATATCTTATTCTCCCCGTTGGGTTTCACTTGTATCATAAATCTTAGGCTTTTTGTGATGTCTCTGCATTCCTCTTCCTCTTCACTCATCTCGTTCGTTTTCGACTTCCCGATCTTAGACTCATCTGGTGTACTCCTGTATATTATGTAACCAGCTAGTCCTGAGGTGGTGGAGTGTCAATTTGACACAGTTAGAACGCTATATAACTTGAGTTCCTCATATTCCTTTAAACACTGAGTTTGCAGTCCTATGTTCGCCTGGTAGCATCCCTAACCAAAACTTGATACAGCGGATCCAATACTCCAACCAGAAACAGACGTCAAAATTTCACTCAACTGACAAATTATATGTATATTCAGAAATATCAGTCATCCAGTATCCCAGAAACCAAAAGTAAAGAGATACAAATCGACAGAAATCCTGCATCTGAACCCCACCCTCTCCCATCACCGACTTTTCTTGCCCTCCTGCGTCGCCTGCTCACCAGCGCCTGCCGACTCAGTCTCGGAGCGAGGGGCCTTCTTCTTGCTGCCATTGTACTTGGGCTTGACAGAAAAACGAGGGATGAAGCGTCCCACACGCGCCTGATACTCGCTGTATTCAGGGTACTTGCCTGCACTGATCGACTCGGTCAGCCGGGTGCTTGACTGGAAGATCAGCATGTAGCCCAAAACGCCCAGTCCAGTCCACTGGATGTAGCTGTCGGTGCGGTAGCAGTTCCACAGGTACAGTGTGAGCCAGATGGCTTGCTCTGCGACAAAATTCGGGTGACGGGACAGTGACCAGAGGCCGCTGACGACGAAACCGCGCTCCAGGTCCTCGGGAGTGAATTGGCCCTTGTACTGGTCGGGGACGCGAGCTGTCTTCTGGTACTCCTTCTTTGCGCTTTGGAACTTCCATTGCTGCTGGTCGGCGAAGAATTCGATGATGAGGAAGAAGAATGCAAGGCGTGAAAATATAAGGTCGGGGAGGCCGAACGGCTCAAAACCGGGGAGGCGCGAGAGGAAAATGAAGTTGTAGGTAGGCGCCGTCACAAGGAGAAGCAGCATTGGCTGAAGGAAGCTGATGAAGGTGACGTTGAGCAGGAAGAGGAGGAACCGGTTGTTGATCTGGGACTTCACGATCTCCCAGCGGTAGTCCTCAGAACCGATCTGATAACCTCCCTTGCGCCAGTAGTTGAATGTCAATCGGATCTAAGCGGAATTAGAGTCGGCGGCGCATACGGGGTCGTTGAGGTAATATAACTTACACTCCAGAGCAAAGTGATGAGCGCAATTGTATCCAGACTCTGATTCTTAATGCCCCACATGCGCGCCCAAGCGACAAAGTGCACATTATACACGGATGGCAGGATACTCCAAAACCGATCAACTTGCGAATAGTTGCGGTTGATTTCCCCAAGCACAGTGAAGAGCACCCACAGAACCAAAGTCAACCCGAGCGCCGAGATAAACGGGTTTGTGGAGAGATAAATATCCTTCAGAGCGTCCACATCTTTCGTTGCGGCTGCCACTTGCAGCTGCGCAGGAAGCGTTGTCAACTGCGACAGGAAGGGCAGTACGGTGCGGTTGAAAGAGGCGCAGTCCACAACAGAGTGAACTTGAGGAAGTGGAATCGCCATTTCGAAGGCTTCAGAACAGGTGCTGCAGTTTGAAGCTATTGCACACCCGACGGTGATTCTCGATGTTGTACGGTCGGTCGACGAGAATAATATTAATCAAAACATTGAGGCAAAACAAAAGAGATGAATGGCATCATGACAACGCGGACGAGCGTTTCTATTGGACAACATGCTTACCGCTTTGGGCGAAGGAGTGTGCTGCCTCAGGCATACAGGCTCTCAGGCATACAGGCAGAAATCTACCATTTCCGTTTCTGGAAGTTGATCGCGTCTTTTTCGCGTCTCGAATGTTCCTTTTCTCGACGAAGCAATAATGTCGAGTTCATGACCAAAGTATCACCAAGGGCGAATCGAGCATGGCATAACCGAGACTTCCCTGAATTGATGGGCCATTTGCTATGCCTGTCCCAAGGATCCTCTGCGTGGCAGAGAAACCTGCCATCGCTAAAGCTGTGGCTCAGCATCTTTCCGGGGGTTCCTTTCAAACTGTAAGCGACCGGTAGCTCAAGACAGCATGGTTATTGAAGTCACATATACTGAGATAGACATAGATATCTATACGCGGCAATCAATATGTGAAGAATTATTTATTTGAGTTCAATTTCGGTGACCCCTGGGGCACCTGCTCTGTCACGATGACCAGCGTCCTGGGACATTTGATGGCACTCGACTTCGAGAGTCAATACAAAACCTGGCTCTCATGCCCACCGGGCGCACTCTTTGAAGCTCCTGTGCGCGAATTCGTGGAAGACGTACGCAATATCAACCTCTTGTTTTCGGTCGTCAAGGGCCTGGTCACGGGTATTTCTTAAACCACGCAGCAAGGCTAACTCTGTGTATAGGACAAGAAGCCAATCGCCGAAAACATCAAGGAGCAGGCCAGGATGTCGAAGGCTCTATTTATCTGGACCGACTGTGATCGAGAGGGAGAGCACATCGGTACCGAAGTCCGCAAACAAGCGAAAGAGGGAAACCAGCGTATCCTGGTCAAACGAGCTCGATTCAGCAACACAGAGAGGGCGTGAGTATTTATGGATGATATATAGTTCTTTCACCAGCAATGCTCACCTAATCACAGGCATGTTCTACGCGCTGCTCGGGCCCTCATAGATGTGGATGAGAACCAAGCAAATGCAGTTGCTGCCAGAATCGAGCTCGATCTTCGGATTGGTGCTGCGTTTACCCGATTGCAGTGTCTTCATCTACAACGTATGTGTGCTGACCTGAGAGATAAACTCATCAGTTACGGTATGTAGTTGGCCTACCTTTGAGCTTGCCTGATTTCAGTCTCAATCTTAGCTGAGTCAATCAACAGGATCATGTCAATTCCCCACCCTGGGCTTTGTTGTTG
Organism: Aspergillus quadricinctus; assembly: GCA_022814375.1. Classification (NCBI taxonomy): domain Eukaryota; kingdom Fungi; phylum Ascomycota; class Eurotiomycetes; order Eurotiales; family Aspergillaceae; genus Aspergillus; species Aspergillus quadricinctus. The sequence goes on along the minus strand of JAKLNT010000012.1, from coordinate 20,201 downwards.
ATCGATATCTACGAGTGAAAAATTTCAAGCCGGAGACTTTCTGGGGAATTAAGGTGATGCACGTCCAAGAAAGGAAAAAGGTCAACTTCCTGTGGAGGAGAGTTCATCTTTTCGACAGGGCGGCCGTGACCGTCATGCTGGAAAGGTGTCTTCTAGCAAAGACCGCTAAAGTCACAAAAGTCAACCAAAAACCTACCAGCAAATGGAGACCTCTGCCGTTAACAACGGTGGACTTACAGATGATGGGCAGCAGGTACCTTCGCATGGACAGTTCCGCGGTCATGAAGGTATGCAGTGTGCACAACTTTCTTAAGCCCTCACCAGGAAGCTTACCAAGATTTAGGCCGCAGAATCTCTCTATACCAAAGGTTACATCAGCTATCCTCGTACTGAGACGGATCAATTTGACAAGGGGATTGATTTAAAGAAGTTAGTTGAGAAGCAGTTCCCTGATACCAACTGGGGTGAATATGCGCGAGGGTAAGCGTTCTCTCAAGCGGACATTCTCTGACATTACTGACCCTCTCAAATATGAAGTCTCATCAATGGTGGGTTCAAAACTCCTCGTTCTGGACGCCACAATGACCGCGCGCATCCACCTATTCACCCAGTATGCTGGGTCTCACCAAGTGCACTGAACGCTGACGAGAAGAAAGTCTACGAGTTCGTAGTCAGGCGATTTCTCGCCTGCTGCTCGGATGATGCAAAAGGTCAAAGCACCGAGATTGAGATCCAATATGGCGACGAGATGTTCCACGCCAACGGACTGATCGTTCTGGAAAAGAACTACCTTGAAGTTTACGTGTATGATAAGTGGGAGAGTAGCCAGCAACTGCCCAACTTCCGAGTGGGTGAAGTTTTCGTGCCGACTGAAGCCAACATCTTCGAGGGCAAGACGACGGCCCCCAACTACTTGACCGAACCAGAACTCATCGGGCTCATGGACGCGAACGGAATAGGGACGGACGCCACCATGGCTGAACACATTGCCAAAATCAAGGAGCGACAGTATGTCGCCGTTCATTCGCGAGGAAGTGGACGGAACGCCGTGAAGGAATTCATCCCAACGCGCCTAGGTATTGCCTTGGTGGAAGGCTATGACAACGTTGTCGCCAATCTACCGGATAAACCGTCCCTCAGCAAGCCCTTCCTGCGTAAGGAGATGGAGATCCGTATGCGTGAGATCTGTGCGGGCTCCAAATCGCGCCAGGAGGTCGTTCAGGAGAGTCTCGACATGTACCGCGAGGTCTTCATTCATACTCAGAGACGGATCGATATGCTGAAGGCCGCCTGTCGAAAATACCTGATTGAGCAGGCCAACGTTTAAATTTTTGTTGAGGCTTGCAGTGGCCTTTTGACTTCACGATATATGATACCCTTGCTCGATAGATTTTGCATTCACCAGAACTGAATCAACCTGAAAGATCTTACATTTCCAACTAAGTGAACGAATATGGCTTGTTCCAAGGAACCAAAATTCGATCTCGGAAAGCAGAAGCCAACAATACAACCCACATCGGACGCCAACTCCAGAATACTCCAAACTGAACACCAGACGAAAGACAAATAATTGAGGTGGCACAAAGAGCAACAAAAAAATCACAAAAACACACCATAGAACCAAAATCGAACAAGTCTACCCAGTGCCCATCAATCCTGAACTAGGCCCGTGAGTTCAATAAGTCTCGCCAAGGTCTCCTTCCTTGTTTCTCTCGGAGGGCAAGGAAATACTCTTTCTTCTCTGCGCGGTTGTTGGAGACTCATCTCCCCACCTGCTTTTGCTCAGTCCAGCAGAAGCAGGTGCAGCCAGCTTTGATGGATCTTCGGCTGAAGCTGGGCTAGCCCACTTGCTTTTGCTCATTTCGGCAGACGTGGGTTTTGAAGGAGCTTTGGCTGGAGCAGGACCAGCCAGCTGACTCCTTTCAGATCCTGCATGAGTAGGTGTTTTAGGCTGAGCCTTCGCCAGAGCAGGATCTGCCCACCTGCTTTTGCCCATTGCGGTAGAAGCGGGTGCATTCAGCTTTGGAGGAGCGTCGGGGCTAGCCTTCTGGAAAAAGTCAGCCAACTTGCTTTTGCTCGGTTCAGCGGAAGCGGGTGTATCGGGCTTTGAAGGAGCTTGAGCTGAAGCTGGGCTAGCTAACTTACCCCCTTCGACTCCTGCAGGAGTAGGCGTTTCAGACTGTGCCTGGGTCGTGGTTGAGGGAGCCCACTTGCTTTTGCTGATTTCAGCAGAAGGCTTTGAAGGAGCTTGGGCTGAAGCTGGGCTATCTGACTTATCCCCTTCAGCTTCTGCATGACTAGGTGTCTTGGTGGGTTGAGCTTGGGCTGGAGTTGACTTAGCCCACTTGCTTTTGCTTATTTCAGCAGAAGGCTTTGAAGGAGCTTGGGCTGAAGCTGGGCTATCTGACTTATCCCCTTCAGCTTCTGCATGACTAGGTGTCTTGGTGGGTTGAGCTTGGGCTGGAGTTGACTTAGCCCACTTGCTTTTGCTCATTTCAGCAGAAGTGGGTTTGGGTGTATCCGGCTTTGAAGGAGCTTGGGCTGAAGCTGGGCTATCTGACTTATCCCCTTCAGCTTCTGCACGAGTAGGTGTCTTGGTGGGTTGAGCCTGGGCTGGAGTTGGCTTAGCCCACTTGCTCTTGCTCATTTCAGGAGAAGGCTTTGAAGGAGCTTGGGCTGAAGTCGCACTAGCTCCTTTGCTCTTCTCGCGCTTTGTGGAAGAGGTAGATGTCTCTATCTTCAAATGGGGTGTTCTTGGTGTGTGCTCCCCAGATGATTTGCCCTTCGCAGACCCCGGTGTCTGAGGCGACTGGGTTCCTTCTGACGTCTTTGGTCGCGCTTGGGTCGGAGTTGAGACAGCCCACCTACTCTCGCTCAATCTTGCAGGGGTGGACTCGGTGTTGGGCTTTGAAGGCGACGGAGCCGAAGCTAGGCCAGTTCCTTGGCTCTTCTCATGCCTTGCCGAGGTAGTTGTCTCCGGCTCAAAATGGAGGGCATTTGGGTTGAGTTTCCCGGATGATTCTCCCTTCGCAGACCCCGGTGTCTGAGGAGACTGGGTTCCATCTGATGTCTTCGGTTGCGCTTGGGTCGGAGTTGAGGGAGCCCGCATGCTCTTGCTCATTTCCGCAGAGGCAGACCCGGTGTTGGGCTTTGAGGGCGACTGAGTCGAAGCCGGGCCAGGTCCTTGGCTCTTCTCGTGCCTTGCGGAGGTAGTTGTCTCCGGCTTCAGACGGAGGGCTTCTGGGATGTTCCTCCCAGATGATTTGCCCTTCTCAGACCCCAGAGTCTGAGGAGACGTCTTCGGTTGCGCTTGGGTCGGAGTTGAGATAGCCCACCTACTCTCCCTAAGTCCAGCAGAGGCAGACTTGGCGTTGGGCTTTGCAGCCTCATCACCCAAGCCTGCTACGGGCGATTGCTCTGAACCACTGATTGCTTCGGAAGCTGGTTCTGTCTGTAAAGGCGCTTCATGGACAACCTCGGCCCCGGTCTTATGTGCGCCATGCTCTGCAGCAAGATCCTGATCGTTCGACTCAGGCTTTTCGACAGGATCCTGGTTCCTGTGTATGGTCACTAGATCAGCGGCGCTCAAGTCGTATTTGATGTTAAGACGGTCCATGCATTTATCTAGGTGTCCCCAAATACTCATGGTCATGTTCCTTTGCTGCCACTTGTATTCCTCGAGCATATCCACGGCTTTGTTCGATATATGCATCCGATCATTCGTGTCCTTGATAGCCCCCATTACTCGGGTGATCTTCTGCGCAATTCCGTCTTCAAGCTGCTTATTCCACTTGAGGGCACGGTTGACGGCCTCCCGCAGACTGTATTGTTCCACAGCGTGTGAGTCAAGTTCTTTTCTGAAGCTTTGTACCTCCTTTGTTGAATCATGGATTGCCCTTTCGATATCTTCGAATTTTTTGGCAAGTTCAGGGTCGTTGTTCTTCGACTCGACCGCAGCGTTCTTGACTTCGTCCAAAGCTTTCATGAGCCTCTGAAGTTGGTTTTTCATTCCTTCAGTTCGTTGCTCCAGTTCTGCGGCTATTTTTTTCAGAGCTTCTTTCATTTGTGTTTCGATGACGGTTGAGTTGAGTTTCGACTCGATTTCCGCATGCGAATTCTTCAGACTGAGAACGGCTTGGTCGAGTTCGTCAAGTTCTTTGTGAATCTGCTCCTTGTCTAGGGGAGTCACAAAAGCCGCACTCTCGAGGGATCGCACACGCTTCTCTAGGCTCTGCAGCTGCTCGGGAATGATGATATCAACACCAACTTGCGAGTCATTGCCCTCGCGAGAAATTGATTCCAATGACGTGCGGAGATTCTCAATGTCTGCTTTGAGACCGCCGATAATCTCGTTCAGCTGTTCCTGACCGACAACACCAACAGAAAGGGATTGTTGAACCTTTGCAAGTGCAGACTCGATATTATCAATCCGCCTCTTTGCTTCTTCGTGAAAGGCTGAAATATTTGCAAGTACAGACTCGATATTATCAATCCGCTTCTTCGCTTCTTCGTCAACAGCTGAAATTTGATCATCCACTGTTCCGAGAATGCGCTTTTCCATGGCCGATGTTGTTGCTTCCAGTGTGTCCTTGGTGAGAAACTCGTGCTGATACAGGCTAAACTCCTCAGCTGAATCTTCAACCTTCTGATCTCCTTGGCCGTGGCCGCCGTAGGCGTCTAGCGGCTGTTCGTGTAGGTTGATTCTGTGGTCCACGCGTCTGCTGAGTTGATTCAGCGCCTCCAGGGCACTTTTCACAGCTTCGGTGCAAAACTGAAGATGACCATCAAAGACTTGCGCGAGGGACTTCTTGTTGGATTCCACATCATCCCCTTCCTTACATTCGGCGCCCGTGGCATCGGACCGGAGAATTCTTTGGAATTGGCGCAAATTTTCTGGAATCTCCGTGATCTTTGCTCTAATGTTCACGCTTTCATGCGAGATATCGTCTTTGATTCCTAAAGCGACAGCGAAGCGAGAGATACGTATCCAATCCAGGGCCTCTTTCTCGCTTGGAAGGCCTGCCGACTTGTCGGGTTTCTTACCCGACGTAGCATCCGTATCATGCTTGCGGCTGCCTTGGGTGCATCCCTTCCAGAGCACGAGAATGATAGCAATCAGTACAAGGGCCGTAAAGAAGACGGTCCAGTACAAATCGGCGGAATTCTGATCGAGAGGGATGTCAAAAGTCCTTCCGAAGAGTGTGTGATGTATCGTGGTGAGTGGAGGGGGTTGATCACTGCAAGAATTGCCAATACTCGTGGGACAAGGGGTCGTTAGATTTTTTTTCTGAACATACTGATCCATAACATTCTTCAGCATGTCACCAAGCTCCATTGAGGCATTCCGCGCTGGGCTTTCACAGCTTTCACAGCTTTCACAGCTTTCACAGCTTTCACAGCTTTCACATAGGCTCTCACATTTTGCCGCTTCGGGAAACACGAGAGGATGCCAATACCTGAGAGTGTAGATGGTGCTCGACACCTGAACGGAGCCGACAAGCCGGTCAAGGAACGTGTGCTGAGGATCAACGACGGTGAAGGGGACGTGCCAGTAGATCCCAGCGAGATTCGTGGCCAGAGAACTGAGCACGAATATCGTGGCCTCCATCCTCGGCCAGCCGAAGAAGTTTGAATTGAGGAGGCTACGTGAAATTCGAGTATGCTTCTTGAGTCTGAGGTAATACTTGCAATGTTAAGAAGAGAATAGGAGGGAGGAAAATTACAGAGTGAAATCGGTTTAAGACCTCTTAGTCCTTGGGCACTACATAGGATAAATATCCCGGAACGGGTCTTGCTTGTGGAGGAGACCATATTGTGGCAGCGAACGAACGTTCTTTGACGGAAGAGGCTCTGTGACGACGCCATGTTTGCAAACGAGTTGAGTCAAAGAAAGACGACTTCAAGAATCAACAGGATCTAAAATAATACAGATGGTCGAAGTGGGAAGAAAGAGGAATACAGAGAAGAAGGCAACTTCCATTATCTTTGAGGTCGCAAGACAGGCATGCTTTCTTTGTCCTGTTGGGCTTTGAACGACAACAACTGTCAATACATTCAGCTCCAAGTCAAAGGAATACGTACACGTCCCGTGCTGGAGGAAAACTAAAACCCATGTCTTTGACATTTTCACTCATGGATACATTCATTATGGTTTTAGGACTTTAACCTTGACACTCAACCGCTGAAGATCTAGCTAGGTGCATCAAACTGACAATTGCGATCTGGCTTGATTGATGGGGGTACTCCCATGATGACCATAATCAATGCAGACACAGAACATCTTGCTGTTTATGCATTTTCAATCTTCTTTCCAAAAGATAATTTAGAGCGAGGTGGTGATGGGGGACTTGTGAGCCTCATCGTGGCCTTGCTGATGCACGTTGTAGCGCCTGTTTCTGAACGGACATCTGCGTTTCCTGGGCCCAGACTCGCTTCTGTCAGGTCGCTGACCATTGTTCTCTGCCAGCCGTTTTGCGACTCTTTCACGCCGGATTCTTCGACCATCTTCGATTTCCGCTGGTGTGGGTGCAGGGTGTCCAGAGGCCATTGCCCACAGGGCCAGTCTTGAGATTGACTCCTTGTTTTCAGCTCGTGGCTTGTCGCACACAGCAAGACTTGCAGGCTCGTTCCTGTCCACTTTGTCTTCCATAGCTTCATGTTCAGTCTCAGCCACATATGCCTGAGTGGTCGGTACTTCCTCTGTGTGCGCCACGATACGCTTGGCTGGGGTCTGTATATTACCATTCCTTTCAGCCTCGGCACTGACTTGAGCAAGAAAATTGCCCATTTGGTGTCTCCAGCGTTGAAGCTCAGACTGGAAATCCTTGCACTCGGCTGCAACGGCTTCGGGATCTGGAAAACTCCGACGTGCGCGTTCCAAGTTGTCCGCAAATTGCTTTACTTCCAGGACATGGTGATCAAATTCGTTCTGAAACTGTGTCTCGAGGGCCTCTCGCAGTTCTCTGACTTCAGCGTCAAGAAAGGTGGGTAGCTCAGCGGAAACGCGATCATGTTCCATCGCTATCTGCTTCATGACGCTGTCGATTTGGCCGTTCAGCATTGAAACAGCGGAGTTCATTCTTTTCAACAGGAACGCTTTCCTGGCACGGACTTCGTTGATGAAATCTAGAATCTCAATGTTCGCTACTTGTAGGCAGTGCTTGCGGGAATACCAAGTGAATATGGATGCTACCGCTGGGATTATCAATAGACCAACCATAACGAAAAGCAAAACGTGCTGGTTGATGAGTGCTTCACGATAAAGACTCCCGGAAGTCGGTCCGTTGGCAAGATGGTCTGACGTGGAAGCCGCATCCTTACTGATTTGACCGTGCCAGAGTGAGCCCAGCTCACTCAAGTCCGGGTCAAATAATGAGTGGTTCTTGTGGTGGAGGTTGTCGGTCCCTAGGCACGCGATATCGGGCTCAGACGGCACTGGCGGGGAGGATCGCTTTATGTATGATGTGTGCAGTGCCCGCCACTGATCAAGCAAGGCAATCTTGCAAGCGGACAATGCTCTGAAAACCTTCGAAATATAGATATTGGCGCGCGCTAGATGTTCTGAGATCGATTGGACGGCTGATATGAAGATAGGGCTGATGACGGTGACAAAGCCAATTGCAACGGACAGAATAGACATCTTGCAAAGGCTGGTTGACGACAATCAAGCTGAGAAGGAGGATAAGGAGAAAAATTGCGCAAGAATAGATATCGGTACGGGGAAAACAGGTCTTCTTATTTCTGGTTCTGTCAAGACGAAGTGAGGAAGAGTGGAAGATAAATATCCAGATGCTCAACGATTATCAATGGGAGATGGTCATGTCTGTGACAAAGGGTTGAATGGCATCCAATTTGGAGCAGCCATTCCGCGTACATGTCTCAGTTGCCTCAAAGCATGGCATGCAGATGTGCTTGACAGGGACGCAAGAATAAAACGCACATATTAGTTCTTGATCTGCTGCTTGGTTTCAGGTTAGTGACACAAGTTTTATGGCCGAGCCAGAAACCTTCCCAACCAAAACACTGGTGGATAATCTGTCTCAATACCATGAGAAATAATTCAGGTAATGCAATCCACTGCAACAGGAAACGAGGTATCTGCAGAATTCTTCTTCATTTTGCAGGCGGTTTGATGTACAGTCAGCTTGTTGGAACAATATGTACAAAGCTTTAAGAACATAAAGGAAGAGTCTGAAAACCAGTAAGCAGCCCTGGGGTTAGCGATCAACTGAAAAGTTCCAATCATAGAGCTCTTCAAGACAAGCGCTTGCTCAGCACTGCGCCGTAATAGATCGTAGCAGCAAGGCTGACCATGTTGATCAGACTTGACAGACCATGAAGTCTGCCGAATTTCTTGTTCAGAGCCATCATCTCCTTTGAGTGGGGTGCAGGGTCGTAGCTCTTCTTTCCATCACGGGTTTCTACAGAGATTTAGCAACCAGTAAGTGGGATGGGATCACACGGCCGGCAAGCATACCCTGATGCTTCCTCTCCTTCATCGTCCTGACAGTGAGTGGGCGCAGGATGACCTGATTGATCAGCCCACTCACTGCAACAGTTGCGAGAGGCAGGAGTGTTCCAAATCGATTCTCAGGAGCGAGAAGTCCGGAAATGCCATCGAGCTGACCACCTCTGCTGGAAGTCAAGGCGACAATTACGGGAAGTGCGGACTGCAGCGTGAAGTACACGGGGAATGTCGCAGTTTGCAACGCCGAGAACTGAGGGCGAGGGAGCACTCGGAAAGCAATGATGCCCCCAATAAATGTCTGATGCGCCTTGATGTTAACAGCTTTGTGAATATCTAGCTGGCTGAATGAGGTTCACCTGGGACACTTGCACACCCAATAGGGTACCGTAGCTTGCGGCAGAAGTCAGTGACATGTTCATCTTAATAAGCAGGGACTCTGTACCTGAGCAGATGGTAGGGACGAGGATCAGTCATATTGCCTGTCCAACAATTAATAATACGATATATAATTTGTTAACGAACGAGCTGGGATCTTCCATGCAGAGGAGACGACGGTGAAGGGTCAGATGGTTGTCGGAGGTGGAGAGCTGGGAATGCCGGAACATATTTCGACGCACCCCGTCCATAGAGGATAAGTGTTGCAACGGCTTTTTATTGGAGGTAAAGTATATACACTCGCTCTGTGTAATGCCGACGCACCTTTCCGATAATGATGTCATGTGCCTTCGCGTTCTGCCTAAACCCCAATCGGGAAATATCGCGCGTCTGCCTGAAGCGTCGTGTTTGTCTATCCATCAATGGGCAACCTTTATCTGGATCTTTCTTTCCTCCTCTCCTGACTCAATTCCTCTTCTAGAGCGTCTTGAGATCATGGCGGAAAAAGAAGCAACGGTCTACATCGTGGATGTAGGGAAATCCATGGGGGAGAAGCGCAATGGCCGATCAGTAACGGATCTTGAATGGGCCATGCAATATGTTTGGGATCGCATCACGGCAACTGTGAGCATACTATCAAGCATAATAGGGCATGGGCTTGCAGCTAATTGTTCGTAATTAGGTAGCCACAGGTCGCAAAACAGCCAACATCGGTGTCATTGGCCTCAAGACAGACGGTGAGACACTAATAGGTCATCAAGCTTCGTCTCTGTTCTGTACTAACGCAGGAGAACAGAAACCTCCAACGAGCTTGACGATGATCCTCATTTCAAACACATATCGGTGCTTTTTGGGCTCCAGCAGTACGTTTCTTCTTTACGCATGCTTCAGTTGCTCATCTAATGTACCAGGTTTCTTATGTCAGATATCCGAAGATTGGGTGGATTAATCAAGCCGAGCAAAACTGATAAGGGAGATGGTAAACAACTTTTTCTCATATTTCGTTACTCATGGTATGGGAAAGTACTCTGACTCTTTCAAGCTATTTCTGCCATCATTTTGGCCATCCAAATGATCGTCACATATTGCAAAAAATTGAAGTACAAACGGAAAATTGTGCTGGTCACAAACGGCCTGGGATGGATGAGCAATGAGGATCTCGACCAGATAACGAAGAAAATCAAGGAAGACAACATCGAGTTGGTTGTTTTGTCAGTGGTACCGGCAGAGAGTATGAGGCAGTGTGCTAACTATTTCCAGAGGCACCGACTTTGACGACCCTGACTATGGCTTCAAAGAGGAGGAAAAGGATCCACAGAAGGTAAAGCTTATCGAGCTACCAGGATTGATCTTTCTGACAGGGAAATCTAGGCCGAAAACGAGGCTCTTCTCCGCGGACTAGTTGAGGATTGCGACGGGGCGTATGGAACGCTAGAACAGGCTATCTCAGAGATGGACATTCCACGGGTCAAGAAGGTTAGAACAGTAGCGACTTTTAAAGGATACCTACAACTAGGTAACCCGGAGGAGTATGACACTGCTCTTCGTATTCCGGTCGAACGGTACTATCGGACATATGTGGCAAAGCCTCCAAGCGCAAGTAGCTTTGTGCTTCGATCAGACGTGGGAGATGAACAAGAGCAAGGCGAGCCGTCTGAAACACCAAAATCCCCTCCCGAGGGTGGCGCTCTCACGAATGTCAGGAACCTGAGAACATACGAAGTCCCTGATGAGAAAGCTCCTGGCGGTAAACGTGACGTGGAACGGGAGGAACTAGCCAAGGGGTACGAATACGGACGGACGGCAGTACATATCAGCGAGACAGACGAGAATATCACAACCCTCGAAACATACGCAGCATTGGAACTGGTTGGGTTCATACAAACTGACAAAGTAAGTTTCACTTCTGGTGTGCACGTGCGAAGCAGCAGCTTATGGTCTATTCTAGTATGATCGCTATATGCACATGTCGACGACCAACATTATCATCGGGCAACGTGGGAATGATAAAGCCTCGCTAGCACTCTCGTCCTTCATTCATGCTCTCTTTGAACTGGAGTGCTATGCTGTAGCTCGCTTGGTGGTCAAAGAGAACAAGCCTCCCGTCATGGTGCTGCTTGCTCCTTCAATCGAACCCGACTATGAGTGCCTCCTTGAGGTCCAGCTACCATTCGCTGAAGATGTCCGAACGTATCGTTTCCCTCCTTTGGACAAGGTGATCACTGTCTCTGGCAAAGTAGTAACCGAGCATCGAAATCTGCCGAACAAGGATTTGCTGGATGCAATGAGTGAATATGTGGATAGCATGGATCTTGTTGATACCGACGAGGACGGGTGAGTCCTCGATTAGTACCCGCCGCGCTTTCCCTCTAACATGCCTCCAGAAATCCGGTAGAGGGCCTTCCCATCGACGACTCATTCTCGCCGGTACTGCATCGCATTGATTCTGCGATCCGCTACCGTGCTATACACCCCGATGATCCAGTGCCTCCGCCCTCGAAGAATCTAACAAAGCTTTCTCAGCCGCCACAAGAACTGGTAGAGAAAGCAAACCCTTATCTAGAAAAGCTTATGGCGGCCGCCGATGTCAAAAAAGGTTCGTCCAATCAGTCTCCCTCGGGAGAGTTCACCACTTGCTGACCAGTTTCTAGTACCGCCCAAAGTCAAAGGCCGCAAGCGTGTTCGTGAGAGCGAGAAACCGCTTTCTGGTCTCGACGTTGACGCCTTACTTCACCAAGAGAAACGCGCCAAAATCTCTCCTACCAATGCCATTCCTGAGTTCAAACAGACTCTGACACAGGCAGAGACCATCGAGACGATCAAAGACGCCGTGAAGCAGATGACGTCAATCATTGAGGATCAGATCAAGAATAGTCTCGGTGATGCGAACTATGACAGGGTCATTGAGGAGATGGGAGTAATGCGGGAGGAGCTTATTTCTTTCGAGGAGCCCGCGTTGTACAATGATTTCCTAAGACAGCTGAAAGACAAGTTGTTAAAGGAGGAACTCGGTGGAGATCGGCGAGAACTATGGTGGCTACTTCGACGCAGTAAGCTGGGGCTGATTAGCCAGCATGAATCCGATCAATCAGATGTGACTGAGGAACAAGCGAAGGAGGTGAGTCTTCGATGTCATTGAGTTCGAGAGGCGTTACTGACTTTCTATAACAACTAGTTCATGTCGGCCCAATCTGACAAGGCCTGATGCAGGATGTATTAGCTAGCAATGACGGAAAGAATGACAATAGATACCAATTTGACGAGCTTTCAGACGGTGCTGCCGCTAGAGTACATCAAAGATAGTGCAAAGGGATAACCGCTCAAGTGTCGCTCCTCTAAATGGTTCAGAATAATGGATAGTAATGGATAGAACTGTGTAGAGGCGGAAGTGCCTGTGCGACGCCAAACTAGGATATTTTGCCAACCCTCTTCTTGCCGATTTCGATCTTCTTTTGTAACCTTTAGGGGACAGATATTAGCATGGGTTATTAAGACTAGAACCAGGGTTGATACATACCTGTCAGTGTCTTCATCCGTGAGCTTCAAAAGCTCATTCTGGATCTCGAGCTCAGCATTGATAGCAATCCCCAGTTCCTTCTGGCGGTGTACAATCTTCCTCAACTCCTCGATACTCATATCTTGATCCTCCATCGTCTGCTTCTGCAACTGTAAAACACCTTGATTATCCAGCTCGCGAGTCCGCTCCGTCTCCTTGCCCAGCACCCTCCCCGAACGAGCAGGCTTCCGACTAGCAGACCCAACCAACGCCTCCTTGTCTTGTATCGACGCAACCGCATTATCAATCCGACTCTTCGCAGCCATGGCGTTCAACAAATCCTCCAATCCATTTTTCTCCTTCCTCGCGTTAACCAGCAAGTCCTTCCTCCGCCGCATCTCCCCGTCACCAAGCGCATTCCCGCTCCCCCAACCCCTCGTCCCAGACGCAACGGACCTCGTATCCCCGTTCGCCTCACCAAGATTCTTCAACCCATCCTCCAACGCCCCAATCAGACTCCCAGCACGCACAAGACTGCTCTTCGCCCTTGCCGAACTCTCATGCTGCTTCTGCGGCGTCGTCTCCTGGTCCCGTCTAGTCAGATGCAGCCGCGCATCATGCAGATGCGCCTTCATGTCGCGGTAGCAGTCAAGCCACAGCATCGGGTCCGTGATCGCGCTCTGGGCGCCCACACCGCCAGGCTCCGTGATGGCTGCATGCAGCTTGGCGCTGGCGGTGCCGTTACCGTTGCCGTTCCCGACGGCCGAACTGGGGAGATTCAAGAACGCGCGCCAGGCGCTGCAGGTGCGCCAGCGGGGGTCGTCTGCTTCATTGATGGCGCGGAGGTAGGATTCCAGCCCCTGCCGGCGTTCTTCGCGGAGGGTTGGGTTGGAGACGGTGTTGGAGAACCAGTGTTTGGCTGGTAGGGGGGCTGGTGGTGGGGCGTTGGTTTGGTTTAGGAGGGAGGTGTGGAATGTGACGAAGTCGGAGTAGCGCTTGGAGATGGTGAAGGAGCGCAGGGGGAGGCGGAGGGTGATGTTGTAGATCGTGTAGGGGGGTGAGGTGTGTGAGGTGCTGGCGGTTGGGATGGAGATTTCGACGTTTGGAGCCATGGTGGTGGTACTTATGTACCTGTGTTCATCTATGTACCTGTCTTCATTGACATCAGGCAACAAAACAACCCTCTTCAGTATTCGATGGAATTGAGCCGATGAGGAGAAGCGTGGGTGTTGAAGGATGAATGACGGAGATAAGGTTGGGCGCGCAGCCTAAACAATGACGCAAAGAGTCATTCGTCCACCGTTCATTATACTACACCACATGCAAAAGCCAGCATCAGCAGATAGATCTCGGGATATTCCTTAAATCTCTCTGTTGTATGTACGGCTCCTGAAGCATATACATTGCTATTTCCTAAGTGCATGAATTTCAATTTTCTACGCTTTGCACCAGGGAACAGAGGATCAGTCCTCCCCTAACTGGAACATCGACAAAAGTCAAATTGGGTATCTCGGCTTCGCCTGGGGTACAGAGAATTTAGAAGTGTTTAGAATACAACATTAGGTCGAGATCACGCTATGTTCGTAGGCGATGAGGAATCAATCCACAACTCCCGCTCCTTGAGAAGATCCCTTTGCCCAAAGTACTCGCCAACAACGGTGATGATCATGTCGAGCATAGCACGGGTCTGCATCGCCAGTTCAATAGCACTGTCCTTTGGGCTCTCTTCAGCGTCGTTGGCGACGTCGAAGTTGTCCGATTTGTCGGGTTCAAGCGTTTCATTTTCATTGCCCTGAAGCATCGCCTGAAGGCGCGCTTTGGCTGCGTCCAGGTCGTCCCCAGGCGGCTCCCTTGCCGCATCTTGCATTTCATGGTCAGTCTGCTCGGTGATGAGATTATTCTCTTGCGTATCCCCGGGATGTCCGTCATCGCCCTCCGGAATCTCGTCATCACCCGATTCCTCGTTCGACAGATCATCGTCTCGCTGGGCGGCCTTGGTCTTCTCATCCTCCTCTCTCATCTTATGCAATATCTTCACAGCCCGTTTGCCCAAATCTCGAATATCGCCCACTTCTTCGGTCCCGAGTTGTCCGACATCGCGGCACTTGCCCAGCAGTCCCCAAGCCCAGGCTCCAATACGTCTGACTCGTTCCGCATCCCCGCTTCTGACATTCTCGGACATCAGCCGGGCCATTATCCCCAGCACACCCAGTACACTATCCATATCCATACAGGCCAGCTGTACCGTCTGCGGGTCCACCGCTAACAGAAGCCGTCGCCACTCCTTGCGCGCAGTCTTGGAATGTCGGGGGAAACTGATCGGATGCGAATCGTCCAGTGCAGCAATCGCGCTCGATGGTGGCGTGCATTTCAGGATGGACCGGAGAAGGAGAAAGCGATGGTGGAGGAGATTGTAGTAGCTCGACTGCGCATCGGAGTATTCGTCTTCCTGTGGTCCCGTAGATGCTTGCGCGACTTCTGGTTTGGCAGGAGCCGCCATGTAGACGCCGTCTGCGAAGATACCGTCGCGCAATGGCGCAGATGCTGGTTTGGGCTCTTGCTCTTGATCTTGCTCTTCTGTGATCACATCGTGTGTCTTCTCCGTTGGCGTCTCCGCAGGTTTGGGCGCGGTAAACAGGAAAGGGAGAGAGTTAGCTTCGGATCTAAACTCTCATGAAAGAGTCATTTGCCGGCGATTAGCTTTCGAAATCATCCAATGCTCGTCGCAAGTGAAAACTAGACATGGGGCAAATGACATGTAGACATTTAGCAAGCGGGGAACAGGAATAAAAATTGACGAGAATCAAAGAGAAAAAGCTTACCGGACCATGCGAAGATACTCCATCCCATCCTCTGCTTCACCGTAGAAGAGCTCATCCTCCACATCGACGTCCAAGCCAGGAAAGGCGCTCTTTTGCCCATACACGGGGTGGTTGCGAGGGCGTTCGTAGGGCGTCACGGCGGGCGTCATCTCGTCGGCATCATCCTCTTCTGCATACGATGGACGGGGACGCTTCGAGTAAGGAGATGAACCAGAGACAGACGGGGGTGGTTTCCGCTTCTCCGGCATTATTTGAATGTGATTTTGGGGGTTCAGAGCGTTGTTGTTCTGATGCTGGCAGGATTCATGATTCTCCGACCCAAAAAGTTCCAGCCTAGGGAGCTTGGGCCACCTCTTAAAAGGGCAGCTCGGCGGATGCCTTGGGCCCTTGCAAGGCAACCAAATTGGCCTCCATTATTAAGAACACTACGAAGACAATCTGACGAATAGGATCTGAATATGATTACGCTGCTTATCCAGTCATGTTCCCATTATACTTTTGTTCATACGGGTATGTAATGTCGTCGCTAGCTAAACTAAATGCTTAAGGGCGCAGGCGCTGGGGGTCACGAGGGAACAGGCTTGACAAACGGATATTAGGCAGGCCCAGGAAGAACATGACGATCCGGTTGAGGCCCAGACCACCACCCGCGTGGGGAGGACAGCCCTGGCGGAAAGCAGCCAGGTAATCTTCGAAGCCCTCCTCCTTGGGATCGAGGCCCTTGGCGATCATCGACTCCTCGAGTTCCTTGATGTCATTGATACGCTGCGCTCCAGACATGATCTCCTCGCCACGCATAAAGAAATCATAAGAGTTGGAGAACCTAGGGTCCTGGGGGCAGGCCTTGGTGTAGAACGGCCGGACGGCCATGGGGAACTTGTCCAGCACGTAAAAATCGGTGTCGTACTTGTCGCGGATGATCTGACCCAGCTGCTTTTCCATCGCGGTGGTCAAATCGTTCTCGAATCGCTCCTGTTCAGAAACATCGACACCGGCCTCCTTGAGCAGAGCCACACCGTCCATGTAGTTGAGTCTCAGTGCCTTGCCATCCTTGGGAAGCTTGAAGTCGCCAGCCTTGGGATACGACTTCTGAATAATGGCAATCTGATCCTTGTAACGCTCCTTGAGTTGGCTGAGAATGAAGACGAGGAGGTTTTCAGCGAACTCCAAGACCTCGTGGTAATGGCTGCGGAATGTCTTCTCGAAATCAAGACCGGCGAACTGGAAATAGATTAGGATCGATCGATTTTCAAACGAATGAGAATGAATGACATACCTCAGTCAAATGTCTATGAGTGTTGCTCTCCTCAGCACGGAAGACAGGTGCGATCTCGAAGACGCTCTCCATGTCACCCGCAATGCACATCTGCTTGTATAGCTGGGGACTCTGCGCCAAGTAGGCGTTGCGCTTGAAGTACTTGACCTCAAACACATTGCTGCCACCCTCTGTGGCGGCACCGACTAACTTGGGAGTGAAGATCCACCTCGATCCGCTCTTGATCATGTACTCTGCGAACAGCTCCGCAACACCGCTCGAAATCCAAGTGATGGCCTGGCTAGTTTCTGTTTGGAGATCAAGAACGCGGTTGTCCAGACGAGTCTTGAGAGTCACAATAGGAGCGCCCTCTGCGTCGACCAGATTTCCCTCCTCAGTCGTCTCTGGCGGTGGTCTCTCGGCATCCTTAACCTGCATAGGAAGCATCTGGGCGGCCTCCGAGATCATGTAGACTTTGCGAATGTGGATTTCAAGGTTGCTAAGAGTAGCTGAAGAGATGGGGATGGCAGGCTTCTTGACGATACCGGTAACCTGGACGATGGAGTTGACGTTCAGACCGCCCGTATACTTGACCATCTGTCTCGAGATGGGCTCCGCAGCCGCGATGACAGCCTGCACCTTCTTTCCCTGCTGCCTCAGCATCAGGAACGCAAGTTTAGCACTCTGAACACGGGCATTGTCCACCCGAGCTACCACGGTAACCTCCTTCTCATAGTACTCGTCGCCGAGTTCGGAGAATTTCGTGGAGGGAACGACATCTTCGGATTCGGGAAGCTGGCCGTACAGGCCTTTGGCAGTATCGTTGGCTTCAGCAGCAGCAGCCTGAGCCTTCTCCTGGGCCGCACGAGCCGCAGCCTTTTCGGCCTTGGCCTTTTCCTTTGCGGCCTTCTTCAAGGCACTCTTGCTGGGACCCTTTTCAGTTCCTTCAGTTCCTTCAGCTCCTTCGGCGGGGGCGGCCGCAGCGGTTTCCTCGGGCTTGGGGCGAACGGGCAATTCGGAGTCCGCCATGGTCGCTTGTGTTTCACGGAGTTTGCAGACTGAATCGGGGGAGGTGGGCAATTCGTTATGACTCTCTCAAGCTCATGAGTCAATGAAGATGCTCCGACTCACCCCGCCAAATCATCATAGCCCTAAGCCCTATGAGGGGCGCATTTTCTAACCACGTGACTCTACCTGAATGCCTCAGGTATAAACTTAACGTTGGCCTTCTGCATGTTTCAAGATATAGGTAACAAAGGCGAAAGAAATGTATTTAATTCTGCCTGGATAACGCTACATCTTGTAAAACCAAGTCCAATGCAACAAGTTTGTGGTATCTCAGATATTGATCTATTATAATGCAGTTCTGCTGACACTATATATGCTTGCATCCAATAATTCATAATGTATGCAGTTCGCTCTATACAAAGATGAACAATCCAGTTGATCTAGGCTCTCATCTAGTGTGTCTCCACCCAGAAGACTTTATTCCCCATTCGACGGCTTTCCGTACATCGTCAACGATAACCTTTGGCGTCCAGGCGGGTTCTCCTCCTCTGTAGACACCAGTGCGCACGAGAATTGAATGCCACTTGCTGCCATGTCCGCTGCGGTAGGAGTTTGCGCCTCGGATATCGGACTCGGGGTTGTCCCCAACCATATAAACGTTCCGTAATGGCTTAGCGGTATCCGTTCCAAAGATCCTGGTGCGATTGCGCAGCAGTTGCCGCTCCGCGAACTCATACGTCCCTTGGTATGGCTTCCCGATGATGGTCTTCTTCAGCTCGACGCCTTTGCTTGGCCCGCCGGTGATCGCGGCCCAGGTGCCTTCCAAGGCCTCGCGAAAACCTCCCTGGCCCAGACGCGGTAAATGATAAGCAGCTGCCCACCACAGATCGGGGTTTGAAAAGTACAGATGTGGCTGGCCGTCTTGCAAGAATCCCTTATTTGGGAGATCCGTTCGGCCATTCTTCTCCGATAGTGTACCCAATACACCCTGCGATGACAGTAGAACGTCGATAATCACATGAGCGTCCAAACCCCAGTCGCGGGGGTCATTGTACACGAAGATGGCGTCAATCTTCAATCCTTTGGTTGGATCTCTAGGATCCACCGGGTTGGGTATCGGCCTCGCAAATTTCTCATAGTAATCTTTGAAAGATTTGGAGAACGGCCAAATGGATGGATTGGCCATGAAAATATCGCCCGGAGTCACCACATTCTTGAAGCCATACTGCTCCGCCACTTTTCGACAGCTATCACCCTCACCCCCAACAACTAGCACGCATTTGTTCTCCAAGGAGCTGTGTTCATCAGGCCCCTTCACAAGCTCCGCAAAAGGAGAATGGCTTTGGATGATGTCCGAGGCGTCCAACGGTACCTTGAGCTTCTCACTGATCTCTGCCACTCGCTCTGATTCATGTTTCCCACCGCCGTTTGTCAAAAGAATGAACGGAATTCCTTGGCCCTTGAGAAGTGCTAATGACTCGGCCGCACCGGGGATGGGCTTGGACGACCGGAGGAGTACACCATCGATGCTAGATCACAATGTGGTAAGCGAGGGTATTCTCACACTGCATTGGAGTGAACTTACTCAAATGCGAAAGCAAAGTCTGGGATCTGTGATGTGGAAGTGACAGTTTGGATGGCTCTGCGACCAAGCCCGAAGGAGAGACAAGGGTGAGAGTAAGCGCTCTGCAATCGTCCAAAAGAGCGCCAAAGAGGTTGCGGTCTCATTCTAAGCAAACGTAGGTAATCAGAGGAATGTGTACGCTCTGTATTAATGATATACACACAGAAATATTCTTGACAGCGGTGCAATTGAGCGTAGAGGTGAATTGACTCAGTCGGAGATACCTATCTACCGTCCGAACGGTCCGACCACGGCCAGAACGCAATGAGATTACGGCGGACTGTTTCTACAAAATGGACTTTTGGGATTTTTTACCGTTCGCTGCATGTATTACCTATTGCCACTACCTCCACAAATATTTGATATTATGTATACCATATAGTAGGGATTCGAATTACTATATGGTAGGGATTCGAATCACTATTTCAAATCACCATATGGTAGGGATTCGAATCGCTATATAGTAGGGAATCGAATCGCTATATGGTAGGGATTCAAATCACCATATGGTAGGGAATTGAATCACTATATGGTAGGGATTCAAATCACCATATGGTAGGGAATTGAATCACTATATGGTATGGATTCGAATCACTATATGGTAGGGAATCAAATCACCATATGGTAGGGAATTGAATCACTATATGGTATGGATTCGAATCACTATATGGTAGGGAATCAAATCACCATATAGTAGGGATTCAAATCGCTATATGGTAGGGATTCAAATCACCATATGGTAGGGATTCGAATCGCTATATAGTAGGGAATCGAATCGCTATATGGTAGGGATTCAAATCACCATATGGTAGGGATTCGAATCTCCATATAGTAGGGAATCAAATCATCATATAGTAGGGATTCGAATCACTATATAGTAGGGAATCAAATCACTATAGTAGGGAATCAAATCGCCATATAGTAGGGATTCGAATTACTATATGGTAGGGATTCGAATCACTATATGGTAGGGATTCGAATTACTATATAGTAGGGAATCGAATCACTATATGGTAGGGATTTGAATCACCATATGGTAGGGAATCGCTATATAGTAGGGATTCGAATCGCTATATAGTAGGGAATCGCTATATAGTAGGGATTCGAATCGCTATATAGTAGGGAATCGAATTACTATATGGTAGGGATTTGAA
>JAKLNT010000129.1:0-38632 GCA_022814375.1 Aspergillus quadricinctus | reverse complement strand
AGTATTTAGCTATAACTATATAAGATATATATCTAGTATTAGAGAGAATTTTATAATTATATTCTTTATTAATAATTCTAGATATAATAAATTCTAGGATATTAAATCTAATAGCCTAGTAAAACTTTCTATAATTAGTAAATATATCTTCCTTAGGATATAATTAATACTAGCTTTCTAATTATATTAACTATTTAACTAGCCTCTGTAAGAGTCTCTTTATAGAAATAACTAGTTTTCTAACTTACTTACTTTATTAGCAGACTCTAGGGCCTATTTATCTACTTTATTATCTTTAAGTATTAGTCTAATAGCATAGGAGGTATAGAGCTATTTTATTTCTCTATCTTATAGAGGAATAGCACTAAGATACTAATATCCCTTAATTATATAATCTATGGCTCTGTAGTATAGGCATCTTCTCTTAGTATAGTAGTAGGTTATCTCTACTTCATCAACCTACTTTATATAGTGATGCTAATAAGTTAGGGTCGCAATAGTTAGTTCCTAATCCATAGAGTTATTAGGGGCTGATACTACTAGGGGTGCTAGAGGTGATATATAGCTAGTATAGCTGTGGCTTGCAGAGGTTATATTCCTTTCTTACTATTTAGCTTAGACTGCCTCTTGTATATAGAGAGCTTTAACTTAGTCTATAATCATCTATAACTACTAGCAGTACTTCTTAAAGCTTAATTTCTTAACTATATTAACTAATTATATCTTTATCTTAGTACTTAGGGTTCTATTAATAAAGGTCTATTTTATATTATCTATCTAGCTATAGCCTCCTACTTCTATTAGTAGCTAGTTAAAGTCTATAAGTATATTACTAAAGGAGTGATTACTCTATTATAGATAGTAAAGTTCTTCTATAGCCTTCTCTATATAGTTCCTATCTTAAAATATAATATTAAGCTAATTAATTATATAATCTAAGTCTTTAGCTATTATAGAGTAGTTCTTAGTATACTAATTTATTTAAGAGCTTATTATAGTGGCTGCTTAATCTTTAAGCCTAATAAATATATACTATATATAGTTATAGTAACTACTAAATAATAGAAGATCTATCTTAAGCTTTATAATTAAATTAATATAAAAGATATTATATATAACCTTATTAATACTATTATATTGCTTAGGGTCTAATAAGATTAGTTTAGATTATCTTACTAAGTCTTCTATAAGAATAGAGGCTGCTTAAGGGGCTAGCACTACTTATATAGAAGCTATAAGAGTAGTAATAATCTAGAGGGTAGTAGCTATTTATTAGACTTTAAGTAGGGTTATTTAATTAAGTATCTCTTATAACTACTAAGCCATCTAGGCTATAGGGTTTATTTATACTTTATTTTATTATAGTAGTTATTCTTTACTAGATCTTCTAGAAGATATTAATATCTCTAATAGTATATTATTATAGTTTATACTACCTATATTATCTATATTATCTAATTTAGCTATCTCTGTCATGGGCTACCCCCATGACATGCGCCGCATGGAGCATGCAGCTGTTGGCAATATGGTTAATTACTACTTTAATTAGTATATCTGTCACATGACCCATCAGAGCTTATACCCTTTGGATATAACCTCTACCTATATCTAGTTTCCCTTCCTTTCTTAGTAATTTTATTTAGTTCTTTTATAACCCTATAAGAGTTAGATTACTTTCTAGACTAGGACATTCTAGCTTATAATATATGAAATTACTCACCTGCTTAATATAAGTAGTGATAATAGCTTATAAAGCTATTATAGACTCTGAGTAGAGTTTTTACTACCCCTGATCTTTTTTTTCTCTTAAGATATCTAACCAACCTTTCTTTACTATACTTATATAGTAGCTCTAGTAAGAGCTCTAGACCTAGTAATAAGAACTCTAGAATTAGTATATAGAAATCTAGATACTCTATGCTAATATTTAGCATCTTTAGACTTATCTTCTATTCTAGACACCCTAAATCTGTCTACCTAACCTACCTTACTTTAATAATAAACTATACACCCTATATATATAGCTTTTATCTATTTAAGTAAAGCTCTAATTAAATAGCCTTACTAGAGCTGATGCTTTTAATTATATATAGGACTAGCTAGAATAGCTATAATAGGCCTCTATTCTATATTTATACTAGTCCACAGAGTCTGCCTAGTTATAGGATACTAAGAAGATTTTCTTATTCTTTTAATATCTTTACTATAACCCCTAAAAGTACTAAGAGGCTATACAGCGCTTTACTACTATATAATAATATAAAGATGAATTACTTATAGCCTTCCTTGCCTATTTTAAACACCTTATATATAAGGCTAATACTATTATCTGGCTAGATAGTTTATACCTAACTATACTTTATTAAGGGCTCTGCCCCTCTCTTTACTAGACTCTAGAGGACACTAATAATAACCTCTTTACTACTATATATAATAAGTATGTTGAACTTGTGCAGCTTATTAATTAATAAACTTATTACCCTACTACTAAGCCCTCTACTACTAAAAACCCTACTCTGAGACCTATACCTGCTTAGATCTATTATGCTAATATAATAAATATAGATAACCTTATCTAGATTTCCTATGTGCATGCTGCTAGTACTACTCTATATATTCCCTCTACCTTACTATCTACCTCTAACTGCTACACCTACTAACTAGAATATAGCCTTTACCTATACTATAATTCTAATAATTATTAGATTAAAGGCTATAATTAATACTTCTATTCTGCTAGTTTCTAATCTACTTTATCTAACCCTGCCTGGCCCTATATAAAGACTATAGTCTAGAGTTCTGCTATAAAGGCCCTCTTTCTATAGTAGCCTCCTTAGGAGGCCTTAAAAAGGGGGGGTACTGTTATAGACTATCCCTATAATATATACTATATAAAGTATGCAGCTGTTAGTAATATAGTTAATTATTACTTTAATTAGTATATCTGTCATGTGACTTACTAGAGCTTATACCCTTTGGATATAACCTCTGCCTGTACCTAGTTTCCCTTCCTTCCTTAGTAATTCCATTTAGTTCTTTTATGACCCTATAAGAGTTAGATTGCTTCCTGGACTAGGACATTCTAGCTTGTGACAATCTCAGCTAATTAGTTATCTTATTTAGTTCTATTTATCTAGTTCTATAGATATAGTTATCTTTTACTAGTTTTATTTAGCTATCTAGCTCAGTGTGCTGCTTATTAATTTATTAGATTTATTTATTTATTTACTTCTTCTTATTAGGTTTATTTATTTATTTTAGTAAATAATTTCTAATATCATGGGCTAGAAGCCTTAAAATCTATAACCTAGATTTAGATAGTAAGAAATTACTAAAGAGTCTAACTAGATTACAGCAGTTAAATATAATAAGGAGTGTATAAATAGTAACTAAGATTATATAATAACTACTACCCTAGCTGGGGCTTCATGATTTCGGCCAGGGCCAAAGGAAGATTATAAGTGCTTAGTAAGCTCAAGCACTCAGCAGGCCCTGCCCACTACAATTATCAGGATTAAAGATAGACAGGCCCTTAGAGGGATGGCTAAAAGTTAAATTAAAGTTAGAATTAGTATGAGAAGATGTATTATTAGACTGGTTCCACTATATACTATATTCACTGTGCTATAAGAAGCCTCTATGCCCCCCTTAGATAGAATTTATAAATAGCTAATTATTAGAGGTATTAGACTAAGCTTTATAAGCCCTAGTTATATATCTCTTAAACTTATAATATTAAAATTAGGAATATATATTAGCTAGTGTAATGTGTTAGCTAGCTTTTATTAGCTCTATATTTATTATAAAGTTTTCTAGATAGATAATACCCTTAATTATCTATAGAAAGAGATAATACTCTATCTATTTAGATAATTCTTCTAGAGTATAGATTTCTATAATGGCAGCCTGCTACTTCTAAAAGAATATTTAATAGTTATTATTTAGATTATATTTAATTTAGTATAGCTTTTACTAGAGTAGATATAGACTATTATATCTAGAGTATTTATAAAGGCTTTAGAGCTTCTTAAAAATAAGAATAGCATTATTAATTCCTTATATATATACTTTTATAGTGTTATTAATAGTGGTTTAAATAATAATAAGTACTAAATAGTTAAGATAAGTAAAGGCTTTCTATTTTTTATTAAATTTATATTAGATCTGCTGATTCTGGGTATTCTATTTATAAATCTAATACTTAATATCTATATTATTAATAGTAATAGAAAAGGACTACTTAAGCTATTTAATAGCTATAATAACCTAGGCTTATAGATTAGTATCCCTAGTCCCTTCTACTATAGGAGCTAAGGGGCTTACTACTACTATAGAAGCTATATTAATAGATTATTTATCCTTTTAATATTAGGCCTTAGTAGCCTAGGCTATAAGTATATATTCTTCTTTAGTATATTTAAATAGGCTCTACTAGATGTGCTCTAGCTTAATATTATAAAATATAGATAAAGAGGAAGATAGATACTATTACTTTAGGAGCTTCTAGTAGATAGTATTCTTACTATAGAGATAGCTCTAGAGGCCTTCTAGCTAGATAGTCTAGTTAGCTTCTCCCTTTAGTATAGAGATAGCTTTATATAGCTTAATATTAATATCCATTATATTTTACTAAGCTAGAATAGATCTAGGCTTATATATTTATAGGCCTCAGAGGCTTAATCTAATGAATTTAATTAGATTCTTTAGGAGAATTATCTTAAGAAGGAAGGTAGGAGTGAAGTAAATCTATAATAATTAGAATTTTAATTTAACTAGTAAGATTATGCGTATGGAATATAAGAAAAAAGATATTAGAAGTAGGGAAGAGAGAGATAATAATCTTATACTAAGTAATAAGGGCTTATAACCTGTGAGTATAAAAAAATAATATTATATTTAATAACTAGCTAACTAGCTAAGATACTGAAGCTATTTATACATAAGAGAGAGGTGAGTATGTGTAATGACTTGTGCTAATCCTGAATAGGCAGTGTAGGTAATTAAGTACCCTTCACAACAGCAAGCCTTATACAATACTTATATAAAGTCTAAAACAGTTAAAGCCTATATTACTAGAAATGTCATCTAAGTATCAGCACTATTTAAATAAGTTTATACTAATATAGGCTTTATACTAACTAAAGGGCTAAAAGGAGAAACCTACTACCTTCTTATTATTAATAACTATACTCACTGCATCTAAGTAGTATACCTTAAATTAAAAGATAATACACTACAAACTTTTAAGACCTAGTATAAGTAGGTCGTCACATAATATAATACTATTATTAAATAGATTTAATATAATAACAGTAAGGAATATATTAATAAAAATTAGGACACCTTTCTTACTAAAACCAGTATTATATAAGAACTAATAGCCCCTTACAACCCTAAATAGAATGGGGTTAGTAAATAATTAAATAGGGATCTCTAGAACTAACTGCAGGCTACTCTAAGAGAAAGCTAGTTATCTAAGACCCTATAGATTGAGCTATTACTCATAGTAGTCTATCTCTAGAATTACTTAGCATCTAAGACCCTTCTAAATAGTACCCCCTAGGAGAAGTTAATAGGTAGGAAGCCTAACCTCTTATATCTATAGATTATTAGCTGTATAGCCTGGAAGGTCACCCCCTAAGATTATAAACTAAGTAAATTTAAAGACTAAAGCTAAAGATACATCCTTCTAGGCTATAAAGCCCATAATCTCTACTAATTATAGAATCTAAAAGTAAACTAGGTCAAACGCACTTATAATATAATATTTAATAAAAATTCCTTACTACTACTTAAAGATACTATCCAGGACCTTGACACTATAATACTTATACCAGAATCCCCAGAGGAATCAATCATTTAGATTAATAATAACCTACCCCCTATAGATATACCAGAAGCACTGCTATTTAAGGGGGAGAGAAACTAAAAGAGGTTAAATAATAGCACTTTAATGCTAAATTCAAAGAAAGCTTTAATAAAAGCTATTAATCATACCTTATATATAATAAGGCAATAGCTTAAAGCTATACTTAAAGGCTCATCCCCTAAGAGCAATATTCCTAAGAGTAATAACTGCTAAGTTACTTCCCTACTCACTATAATAAAGGATATATAAGAGCTTATATATAGCATAACCAAACATATTAATATAGATGACCCTTAGACTTATTATAAAGCTATTAAAGGCAGACAGGCCACAGCCTGAAAAGATATAATAAAGGAAGAAATGGACTCCCTTCTAGAAAATGACACTTAGGACCTTATTAAATACCTAGATGGGGTTAAGCCCCTCACTATAAAATAGGTCTTTAAAATAAAGGTTGGCCCTAATAGGAAACCTAACTAGTATAAAGCTAGGTGGATAATCTATAGATTCATGCAATAATATAGTATCAACTATAAAGAAATATTTACTATAGTTATTAAACTAATAAGCTATAAAGCTCTATTCACACTTACAGCTATCCTTAGCTAGGATATTAATTAGATAGATATTAAGATAGCATTCCTTAATAAAGAAGTAAAAGAAACTATATATATTATTTAATTAACTAGCTATAATAATAGCTCTAATAGGATTTATAAGCTCTGAAAGGCCCTCTATAGCCTAAAATAATTACTAAGACTCTAATATAAACACATCTCAAAGTTCTTCCTTAGCTAGGGCCTTAAGGTCACCCTTAAAAACCCTAGAGTATTTACTAATAAAGACCTTATTATTACCCTATATATTAATAACCTCCTTATCTTTAAGAGGGACTAGAGATAAATTAACGCCCTTAAGGCTATACTAAATAATAAGTTTAAGATATTAGACCTAGGCCCCTGCAGATACTACCTTAGAATTAAAATTATTAGAACTAGGGGCACTATTTAACTTAGTTAATAAGGCTATATCTAAAAGATCTTTAAGAAATTCTCTAGTCTAGACTGTAAGCTAATTATAATACCTATAGATCTAAGCTATTAACTCACCCTAGGAGACCTAATAGATGAGCCTAATATCTAATTCCTTAAGCAGTACTAATCTACTATAGGCTCCTTAATATATATAATGCTATATATCTAGTTTAATATCACCTATCTAGTATTATAGTTAAGTCACTTCAGCACTAAACCAACAAAATAGCACTAAAAACTAGTTAGTTAAGTATTTAAGTACCTTAAATATACCTTAGAACTCACCCTTATCTATAGTAGAAAAGATACCAAACTTATTAGCTATATTAATATAAATTAGGTAAGGGATCACTATAATTAATAATCTATCTCTAGCTATATCTTCACCCTTAGAGGGGGAGTTATTAGCTAGTTATTAAAGTAATAGACCTCTACTATTATATTATCCTATAAAGCTAAATACATTATAGAATTAGAAGCTACTAAGAAAGTAATCTAGCTTAGGAGGCTCCTTGAGCACTTTAACTATAAGGGCCCCTAATTAGTTAAACTCTTTAGGGATAATTAGGGAGCACTTACCCTAGCAAAGAACCCCATTCTATATTAATATACTAAATATATTAATATCTAATATCACTTTGTCTATGAGAAGGTTGAGGAAGGTCTAATATCTTTTAGTTATATTAACTTATAATTAAATATCCTAGCTAATAGCTTGATAAAGCTACTACTATAAGGTATATTTAAAGAATTCTATAAGGTAGGAGGCCTATACTAATAATATAATGCCTAAAGGCAAGGCCTATTGACGTAGTGGTAGCACAGAGATGGTTTGGATTCACTATCTAGGGAAGCCTCACTGTGCGGGAGAAAAGGGGCTGGTGAGCTAGCAGGCTGACTAAGCAGTTAGATGACCCTATAACACAGCCCCCTCAGCTCACTACGCAGCACAGCACCTAAGGCCTATCTAACTTTCTAAATAGGTAATATTTACATGCTCTAGATGGTTATAAGTACTTTTATCTAAAATACTTTAAATTCTATTTTTACTTATGGTTTTATTAGCTAATTAGTGATATTCTGTTTATATAGGATCTACTTAATTATAATTTTGCCTTCATCTATTACTAATTTAATTTAATAATATTAGTTATTAAGCTACTTAGTGATAGATTAGTATCCTAATTTCTTTAAGATATTAAGCTTATTAATACTATTAATTAGAAGCTAAATAGATAAATTATCTTTAATTCTAAGTACAGAGGTAAGTTACTTAAGCTAGATTACTTCCTTATCTATAGTATTAAATATTATATATTTAGTAATTATAGATAAGGGAGTAATGATTAGCTAAGCTTTACTACTCTATAAGATTAGGGCTCTACTAAAAAAAAAGATATATACTTTAGTAGATTTGCCCTTCTTCTAATCTTAATATAATAAATTAATATAATTAATAAGCTTCTAATTAGGCTAAGTATCTAGCTTAATAATTAGATTAGGATACTTCTTAAGATATTAGTAAATCTTATTAATTATACTTAAATTAGTAATATTTAGGATTAATCTACTCTATAATTAGTTAATTAGAAAGGTAATATTAAATCTAGTCTTAATACTAAGCTAATTAAGTTTTCTAGTATATTGCTAATAAGTAAATAGTTTAATTATATTAGTATCTTTATTTAGCTTCTAGCTAGGGACTATTAATAGATCTATCTCTTAGTAATCTATTATATCTACTTTATAAAGAATCTTATTTATATAGGGCTTCTATAATAAAGTAATTATTTACTTAATGTAGTTCCTAGTAATCTTATAGCCTAAAAATCTTATTAGCTTATCTAGTTCTTTAAAGCTAAAATCTTTCTTAAGACCTTATTTAATCTTATTTAGTTAGCTATAGATTGGCATAGTTATTATACTATTATTAATATATAGTAGTAAGAACTATCTAGAATCTTTAATATATATATAGAGGTCTTTTAGTAAAGGTTTAAAGCCTAGCTTTTTTATAACCTTACTAAAGGTCTTATACTAGAGATGTGCTAATTAGTAGAGGCTATATAGAGCTTATAAAAGTAGATAAATCTAATCTCTCTCTATAGTAAAGCTAATTAGCTAGTATATATAGATCTAGTACTTCCTTAAAGTAGTATATAGATAGGTAGTAATAATATTAAACTACTCCTATTCTAGATTATAGATTATAATAAGTAAGAGCACTAGTTTAATAGCTAATTTAGTATTTACTAGAGTATAGACTTTATTAAAGTCTTAGCCTAGCTTCTAGAAATTACTATAAATAATCTATCTTATATAATATTAGCTGATATAGCTATTAGTGTCTAATTTAAGGTTATAGATCTACTTCTCTGGAAGTAGTATAATATTTAATAGTTATTTAATAATCTTCTAGGTCTTCTTCTTAGTTAGCTTCCTAATCTGATTTTCTATTATAGCTATCTATTAAGCTACTTATAGTAATTAGATTACTTAATTATATTAGATGGGTATCTTGATGTTATAGGCCTTAATTTTATAAGAGATAGGTATAGTAAAGAGGGCTAAGCTATAGTTTAATTAATTATTATTAAAATAAGTATTATTTATAACAACAGCTTGGCTTAAGTGAATAAGGCTCTTATCTTTAGTTAATCTTAATAAAATCTAGTATAGTTATTCTATGGTATTTACTAGCTAAAGACCTTAATCTGCTAGTAATATAATTAGGTTAGGGAAGTCTATTTTAATATTTAGTAGTACTTCCTCTAGCTATCTAAAATTACTAATAAAATTAGTGAGATTCTAGATATTTTTATTAACTTCTTTAATTTATAGCTGTATTAATTACTATAGCTTAGTATCTAGATTAATTATCTAAATTCTTCTAGTAGTATATTTAGGAGCTACTAGTAAAGCTAGTAAATTCCTCTTTATATTTTACTTATACTTATCTCTCTTAATAAAGATTATAGAGCCTCTTAGTTTACTTAGAGATATATCCTTTAATTTTAATAGGTTAGCTCTAGCTATAGGTCTAGAATAATTATTTCTTTCTTTATAGAATATAGCATCCTGAGTATAATAAATCTTATTTATTTCTAGATACTAGATAATATAAATATAGCTATAATTACCTTTATAGCTAATTAGATAGCCTATTTCTATATAAGGTTACTACTTCTAGCCCTTAGCTTAATCTTTAATTAGTATATAGTGATAAGTGAGGCATCCTTAGATATATATATACTTAAGTAAGGGAATTAAATTAGCTAATTTAAATACTTCCTACTATTACTATAATAGAGATTTAATCTAGCTAATAGGAATTAGCTAATTTAGTATATAAATAGTGGTATTTATTACCTAAGGCTATAGCTCCTTTAGTAAGCCTAAGTTAATAAATATAGCTTAGGCTATCTTAGTAATAATTCTACTATAGTATTCTATTAGTCTATTCTATTCTAAAGTTCTAGAAGTAATATATTCTACTAAGATTCCCTTCTTCTTTACCTAATTAAACACTAGAGAATAATCTTTTATATTATTAGTATAGAATTTAATTAGATATTTACTATAGTAGTTCTTTACTAGCTTAGTAAATTTAATAATATTACTTTTAATCTTATTCTTATAGATCTTAAGTAGTTAAAGTAAGATTAAGTAAGTTTTATTATTTAATAAGAATAAGTAATACTGATATCTATTATAGCCTTTTAAGCTAAAACTAAATATATTAAAATAAATAATATTATTAGTATATTTAGTCTATAGCATTAATTTTTAGCTAACTTTTTATTTAGCCTTAGCTAATTAATATAGAGGGTAGTATAGATCTGAATCTTTATATACCTAGAATTCACTATTATACCTGAGAGTTATAGCTATTTAGGTGATACTAATATAGCCTAATTAGTAATATAGAAAGTAATATAATATCTTATTAGCTGCTATAGTAATAGGTAGAGTAGCTAGCTTAAGCTATAGAATATTCTAAGCCTTATAAATATAGCTAACTATTTTACTATTTAAAAGTCTTTAAATAATATTATCTTCTAGCTAGTAATAGATGCCTATTAATTTCTTAGCTAATAGTACTAAAAATAGGTAATATAGTGATATAGAGTTATAGTAGTATAGAAACTTAATACTATCTCTATCTTTAAGATATAGATAAGTAGTACCTCTATCTAAAGTCCTTCTCTTAGCACTAGTACTTAAGCTATATATATATAGCTTCTTATTAGCTAACTATAGGGTGTAGTTAATAAAGTTATTTAAATTATTAGAGATATAGCTATTAGTATCTATATCTATAATCTAATTAGATAAGTATCTTAATGCTAAGTAGGCTTCCCTATAATTTATTTTATTATATAATTCTATTAGCTTATTTACTACTACAGCTCTACTAAACCCTTAGACTAATATTTTATCTTTATTAGATAATTCCACTGCTATATTTACTATACTAGTAGATTTACTAGTAGCTAGTATAGCCTATATACTACTTCTTAGTTTCTAGCTAGTAGGCTAGGTGTTAGGGTTTAGATAATAGTATCTATCTAGGATATAGTACTATTAATAATAGGCACATCTCCTACCTAGCTTATCTTTAGTGAGCTAATTAGATACCTATCTTTTAATATCTTTATCTAACTTAGGGCCCTTTCTTTCTAGTAAAGCTGGTTCTTTACTATTTACTTATTTAGGTAACTTCTTTATCTAATTTACTATATATATAGATAGTGTTATTAGCTACTTAGCTAATAGGGTTACTACTAAATTATAATTTAGAGTAACTATCTAATCTTTAGTGTTCTAGTAAATATAGAGAAATTTAGTATAATTAATTATTTTAATAAGATCTAGCTACTAGAAGCTTATTATAAGAGCTTAGCACTACTAATCTAATTTAGGCTATAGATTCTAAACTAATATAGTAAGTGCTATATAGGGCTTAATCTTATATCCTAGACTATTTAATATATTAATTTAATAAATTAGCTTATTAATAAAGTAGCCTATAGTAGTGAAATTATTATATTAAATATAGATTAAGCTCTTCTATATAGCTTAGATATAATTAATACCTCTTCCCTATAATATATAAGTTAAAGTAGATATAATCTTATTAGTAAATTCCTATAGTAGTGCTAATTCCCTAACTAAATATATAAGATTAATTAAAATACTAGTTATTAGCTAGAGATAAATATACTTAAAGAGAAATTACTACCTCTTATAGACTAGATTATTTAGCTTTAGCTAGAGCTTAGTTAAATTAATTAACTAGGTTAGATTAAATAGATCTAGATTTATCTAAATATATATTATCTAATTATCTAGATTATTATCTTTATTTAATATTAATAAAGATCTAAATTTAATATCTTTTTCTATTAGATTAGTAGCCTAAGTCTCTGAGATCTTAGTTCTAGTAGAGAGATTAGTTTAGCTAGATCTAGGGGTAGGCTTTGAATTACTAGCTATCTTAGCCCTTTCTATAGGGGTAATATTCTGATTATCTGATTAGTTAGTTGAACTAATAGATATATTTAAATAGCTTTAATTTAGCTTAAATTAGAAGAGAAATAGGGATTATAACCTGATATAGTGGTAGTATAGAGATAGTTAGATTCACTATCTAGGGAAGCCTTGCTGTGCAGGAGAAAAGGGGCTGGTGAGCTAGCAGGCTGACTAAGCAGTCAGGTGACCCCACGACATATTCTACTATAAACTACTGAAGTCTTCTACTATTGTTAATACTAAAGTCTATAATAATAAAGATAATATATATAAAGTTAAATGCTTACTAAATAAGTATATTATTTAATATAGATATAACTATACCCTCTATATAGAATACCTTATGTGCTAGAAAGGCTATGGACTAGAAGATGACTAGTAGATCTATGAAGATAATCTTTAGGGATCTTCTAACCTCCTTAAAGTATTTAACTATCTGAATATTTAATAAGACTATTCCTAATCTCTTCTTATATATCTTATATATAGTAATAACATGGATGTTACTTTTTATTCACCCCCTATAATATTATATATTACTCATTCCTATATCTCTGGTTCCTCCAGCAGTCCAGCTACCTGTATAGTACCTCCACTAAATAGGTAGAACCACTGTATCTTAGGCTTCTACAATCAACTTATCATATCAAATCTCACCAAACTGCTACACTCTCTTAGATATTAGAGCTATAGTTAAGATATATTCTATCTTTATTAATTAAAAGACTAATATTTTTTATAAATTTAGCTTATAATTTTATCCTCTATTTATCTCTAATCTCTTACTTTTATATTAGCTTTTCCTAGTCTCTAATATTCTAATTAAATATTATATATATTAATTAATTAGTTATCTCTAAGCTAAAGACTTTTCTTTTTCTCTTTTTTCTTTATTAAAAAAAGGGATATTATTATATATCTATTAATATTTACCTAGTATATTATATAATACTTATACTCTAGATTACTTAGTATTCATTAGCTAGAATATTTAGAGGAATATAACTGTTGCATTCTCCTTATGATATGGTATGACCTCATAGCTAGTTCCTGTTTTTCCTACTAGATGATGTCATCTGCACAGCTGGTCTATCCACCATCCCCTATTCTAATAGTTATGATAGATGGTAGAACCATCTTAGTTAGTTTTTTTAATAAACTTACTATACTTAGAATACTAGTTTACTATAACTTAGTAGCATATCCAGTTTTAATTCTAGAGGGTATTTCCTTCTGGGTTTATATCTATCTTTCAAGCTATATTAATTACTAGTTACTACTAACTATTATTTAACCTTAGGATTCTAAGTCCAGTAACTAACCTCTTCCCCTCTACTATTTACCCCACTATTTTCCAACCAGTGCTCACCACCTAGGGTTTAACCCTAGTTATATAAGACTATTTCAGGAACCTCCTATACTTCTATCTTCTTTACTAACTATTAATCATTATTTTCTTATCTCTCCTTCTATACTATACTCTACTTTTATGCTACTGGTGGCTAATTTAATATCTTTAATTAATAACTAGTCAGACCTTATATCTTATAGAGCTTAGTTATTAGATTTACTAATTTTATAGATAATCTAAAAGCTTATTTACTTATCAGTTTAATAGTGAGATAATCTACTTAGTATATTATATATAGTCTATTAAACCATCTTCTATATTATTAAACCTCAACCTATACCTACCTAATTAGGACATTAATTATTCTACTTTAAATAAGGCTATCTAAGAATTTCTATATCTTACTTATTACTTAGATTTACTTAATTCTAAAGAGTATCATCACTAGATTAATACTAACCCTACTACTATTAATCTAAATAAGCCTAAATAGTTATTGGGCTAGACGCAGTCCTATTTTTATTTAATATTAATATTATCTAATTAGTCTAAGCCTTCTAATTAAGTAGTTCTAATTTAATCCTAGTCTAAGATAGAACCTACTATATTAACATCTTAAGGACCTCTAATTAATTAAGCAGAACCTACTATAGTATAACTAGTATAGAGGATTTATTCTTATTCTACCTTACTAGACACAACTATCAGGCAGTTATTCCCTAATAGCTTAATATAGGATAATCCTATTAGTATTACTATATAAGCCACTTTAAATAATAGATATCTAACTAGACCCCCTCCTAATAGTGGACCATCTATTTAGAACCTTATAAATCTAATCTAGATAAACTAACAGGCTATAGATTAATATTTTAAGTATTTCTAGATAGTAATAAATAAGTAATTTAATATTACTAATTAAGCTTAGTCACAGTGTTAAACTTATATATAATCTTAATAAACTCTAGTAGATCCTCCCCTTTTAAATAACCCTTTACCAGCAGTACCCACTATTATAAGTAATAATTAGAAAACTAAGGAGCTTAGGTATTTCTAGCTAGATATACTAGATAATATTTTAATTAAGTAATATAATATCAGCTTATTCTATAAAGATATCTATATCTTTACTAACTAAGTAAAAGATATTATTAACTATAAGAGTAAAGCACTTATTAAGGTAAATCTATAGGCCTCTCTCTATAATACTACCCTAGATTAGTTTATAATTAAACTTACTAATCTAGAAAAATAGTCCCTTTAGGTCCTGCCTTTAGGGCAAGGCTAGTTACTAGAGTTAACTAAGTAATTTAAACCCTATACTGCAGATGCCCTAGTTAAGCTATAAACTTTTTTATATAAATATACTAATATTAGGAATGATTAGACTCTATAAATATTTATCTAAGAAGTTATTTATTATACCAGAGTAGCTTAAATTAATAATATATTTAACTAGATTATAATAGTTTAGACCTGGCTAGACCCTTACTTATATAGGGATATCCTAGAGCCTATACTGAATATAACATTAATTTAATTTCTTAAATAACTAGAATCCTATACTAGTATATAGAAAGATATCACTACCAGCTATAAGAAGGACTATAAGAGAACCTATAGTAAACCTAGTTACTATTAATCCTAAGGTAAAACCTAAAGTAATATCTAGTTATAAGGACATTCAGCTAACTAAGCTAAACCTAGCTAACTATATATTCCCTAGTATAGCTATAGGTGACTATACTATCTAATCTCTCTATTATACCAACACCCAGTAGTAATACTATTTAGCTAGTAGTACTAGTAGTACCCTTAGCAGTAGTTCTTATATCTATAATAGTTTATAGGACAGGCTCTGGTCTACTAAACCCTAAACTATTTAAATACTATTTACTAATAATATCCACTGGGACCTATTCAGGCGCTATAAGTAATAGGGCTGATAAATAAGGCTATAAATTATAATTATCCTAACTAGAATTAGAATAGCAAGCAGTCCTAGAACTAGAGGGCATCTTATATTAGCCCCCTAGGCTAAGCCTATATTACTAATTTAAATACTAAATCTATTACTAAATAACTATCTTTGCTATTATAATATAATGACTTAGGATATTTAATATATACTTTAAATAGACTATATAACTAGCTATCTTATCTACTAACTAAACTAAATAAGCTATATAATTAGTCTAATAATAATCTAGGTTATCAGGCTTTTCTCAGTCATCTAGTATTTAAATCTAAAAATTTTCTTAAGTATAAATTTAAGAAGGAACCATATACTTTTATAATTAATATTAAACCTATTATTATAACCTATAATAATTATAGTATAATATTCCTATTATAGAACTATTTATATACCCATATCTCAGAGTACCTAGATAGCTAGGGTTATTAATTAATACTAGTTACCTCTACTATAAATAACCTAACAGTAATCTAGATTATTAAGTCTACTATCTTTAAGTTAACTAGTATTATTAGAATTCATTCCTAGCATTATACTATAGTAAAAATTAGGATTAATAGCATATTAGAATACTATAAAATCTATCTAGATACTAGTTATTCTTTTACTATTAGTAATACTAAGTTTATTAAGATATTATCTAGTATAGTCATTACTAAGCTTACTAACAGTATTACTATATCTAGTATTAGTTTCTACTATTAATCTAATTATTTAGTAATCTTAACCCTATAGTTCCCTAGACTAATAAGTAATAGTAATTCTATTAATATTTTTATTAAGATTACTATCTATTGCTATCTAATTAATGGTTTAAAGCTAAAGTTATTAATTAGAACTAATATTATCTATAATAAAGAGTTTATCCTTAATTTTAAATATAGTATAGTAAGGATTACTTCTTATAAATAGTTAATCTTCTTTATTTTAGTATAAGTAAAACTATAATAGATTAGTTATATAATAGTCTATACTAAATAGTAATTAGTTATTCTTATATACTTAGTTAGTAAATTAGTAGTATAATTAAAGATAGATTTACTAAATAATTAGGACTTTATCTTTAATCTACTAGATAACTTAATATTATATAGAGCTATTATATACACCTATTTAGTAGACTATAAGTTCTTATTTATTAAAGTTTATAATAAGACTCCTACTTTAATTATCATTGCCTATTATGCCTAAATTAGAACTATTTTAGAAGCTAATTTTATTATAGCTTATTAGATTAGTAAGGAGGCTATGCTATTAGCTTAGTTAGTAAAACCTAGCTTTACTAAACTAATAGAAGCTATAATTAGTTACTATAAACTAGTTAAATACTAGCTAGAATATGCTTATTAGCTGACTGTGGAGCCTAAATCTAACTAACCTTTAGACTAAGATAACTAAATAACCTTACTAAATAGTATTATAATATATAGAAAGGGTTCAGAAGCTAATTATTTTAGTAAGCTTCTTATAAAATATAATCTTTAGAAAGATAATAGTTCTATTATTAGAATCCTAGAAGACTAATAGATAGAAGTCCTAATAAAGAATAGCTAGTAGAACTAATTACTAAAACTATATATCTATTAGATTAGCCTAAAGGACTAAGACTATATTAATAAGACCTTAGACCCTCTCTATACTATTAGAAAGCTTAAACCCACTATTAGATATATATCATTAGCTTATCTAGTCTTTATAGTCTAGAAAACTATTACTAATTAGAATGGATAGACTAAAGAAAAGAGTTATATAGTTATTAATTTATAGAGTATTAATAAAGAAGTTATACTAGATCTATACCCTATCCCTATTTAGGAAGAAATTATTAATATAGTTTATAACTATAAGTATATTACTATTATTAATATATATAAGTTCTTCTATTAGTAGCTAGTTAAATAGTTAGATTAGAATTATCTTACTATTATTAGTTACTAAGACTAGGAAGTATTTAATATTACTATAATAGATTTTATTAACTCTATTCTATATATCTAGAGGTAGATAGATCAGCTCCTAAAGAAGCTATTATTTACTAAACTATATATTAATAATATCCTTATTATATTAGAAATATTTAATAAGCACCTCTAGTATCTTAATACTATTTTAT
The DNA here is from genome assembly GCA_022814375.1 of Aspergillus quadricinctus. Lineage (NCBI taxonomy): Eukaryota > Fungi > Ascomycota > Eurotiomycetes > Eurotiales > Aspergillaceae > Aspergillus > Aspergillus quadricinctus. The sequence continues at coordinate 20,755 of JAKLNT010000129.1, read as the reverse complement.
AGCACCTCTATAGAGTAGATATTTAATTAGAATTAATAAAAGCTTTTATTAGATTTCTAAGTATTTAGCTATTAGGGTAATGAGTTAATATATTAGATTTATCTATATCTAAGAAGAAGCTTGCTACTATCTATAATCTTAAATTTCTATAGAATCTTAAGAAATTAGATTATTACTTAGATTTAACTAGATAATTTTATTATTATATTAATAAGTATACTACTATTACTAAGCCCTTATAAGAATAAAAGATAACTTTACTTAAAGGTAGTCTATTAAAGAAAGGATCTAAATAATATATATTTATTACTAGAAAGACTATTAATATACTAACTAATTATAAGATTAAGATATTCTACAAGCTATAAGCTATTTTTAATAGCCTATTATTCTATATCTATTTTAACTTAGTAAAGCATCTCTATACTAATTTAGATACTTTATATAAAGAATTTAGAATTATAGCATACTATATCTATAATAATAACTAATATACTAATCTATTAGTTCTATTACTATAGATAGTAATTTAACCCATCCTCTTTCTTAGCTAAGGCTTAACCTCTATAGAATCCTAATATTAGCCTATTAAACTAGAAGTAGCTTACTTAGTTTAAGTGCTCTAAAAACTATATTATCTAGTTAAAGCCTCCTATTATCCCACTATCATCTATACTAATTATATATTAACTATTAGTATATCTACCCAAACCTCTATAAATACTATTATATTAGAATAATTAAATTTATAATTAATCTATATATCCTAGTATATTCAGTAATTTAGATTGCAGATCTTTTATTATCTAGAAAAATTAAATACTATTACTAATACTTTATCTTACTTACTAATAAAAAGGGTGAAATCTAATAAATCTAATCTTAATTCTATTAATATTTACTAAGCTAATAGTACTTGCCCTACTATTAGTATCTATTTAATTAAGTATAACTATATAATATTATTAATCTAGCTATCTAAAGAATTTAAGAAGCATATTATTAATATATACTATAAGGATCTATAGACTAAATAGATTATTAAAGTCCTCTACTATAATTAGATATCTAATTTACCCACTATATTACCTTACTAATTAGGAGATGATAGTCTACTCTATATAGTTAAACACTGTGTAGTTAGTAATATTATAATTAAAGAACCCTAGATTTACATCCTATATCTACTTATTTATAAGATATTTTAGTTAATCCACAATGAGCAGAATCACTAAGGGATAGATAAATATCTAGTTTTACTTAATAAATTTACTATATATCAGGGCTAATGGTTATTATACTAATATATTAAATATTACCTAATTTATCTATAAAATAAGGTTTATTATTATAAACCCTATAGAAGCCTTCAACTACTGTAAATTCTATTAGTATTATTTAAAATTATTATAATAGATTTTATTATTAGACTCCCATTATCTAGTATTAAATAATATAATTAGGTTTTAATCATAGTTGATAAGTTTTCTAAATAGATTAGTATTCTTCTAGATTAGTCTAACTAGACTATAGAATGCTAGGGAGGAGCTACTATTATATATATATAGTCTTATAACTAGGGAATCCTATAGTACTTTATTTTTAACTAGAATCTATATTTTATATTTATATTCTAGAAGGGGATCTTTACTGCATTATATTTATACTAATTATACTTAATAACCTTTCATCCCTAGACTAATAGCTAGACTAAACAGCTAATCTAAGTAATTAAGATTATATTATACCATTCCTATACTACTATAGATTAATCTAATCTCTTCTAATAGATAATAATTCTACTAAGTATTATATCTACTATTAATAGCTTACTAAATAAAACTACTAAGGCAACCCTATATCAGCTACTTTTTAGTATTAATATTAGATAGCTATAGTAATTCCTGAAATAGTTTATTTAATCTAAAAAACTAGACTTTTTAGTATAGTTAGATGCTAAAGAAGCAATGAAGTATATATTAATATAGATAAAGGAACTCTATAATTAAAACTACTAATCTATCTAGTTCTAGATTAGTAATAAAATCTACATCTACTTATACTATAGCTATAAGTATTTATTACTAACTAAATAAGATAATTAGAAGCTCTAGCTCTAGAATATAGGGCTATTCTAAGTACTAAAATATATTAGCTAGCTAGCATATTATATTAAACTACTACTAATATAGAAGATCTATCTAATTTTATTAATTACTTACTTAGAACCCACACTAACTAATCCTAATCTATTTAACTAAGAGTTACTAAAGCCCCCTCTAGTTATAGATACTAAAGTATATCCTAATGAAGATAATATCTATAAAGTAGAATATCTTCTAGAAAAATAAATAGTATACTATAGCTATAACTATATACTATTTACTAAGTACTTAGTCTAATAGAAAGGATACAGCCCTAAGAATAATTTATAGGTATATAAAGAAGACCTTAAAGATTCTTTAGACTTATTTAAAGCTTATAATTATTAAATAGAACATATTAACTATACTACTTTGCTTATTAATATTAAATAAGCTATCTAAGAAATAACTTACTATTTTACTTACTTATAATTTAATATTAACTTAGTAATGTGGACATTGCATTTCTTAGCCCCCTATAATATTATATTCTCCTTATAATATAATATAACCTTATAGCTAGTTCCTATTTTTCCTACTAGATGATGTCATCTGCACAGCTGGTCTATCCATCATCCCCTACCCTAATGGTTATGGTAGATGGTAGAACCATCTTAGTTAGTTTTTTTAATAAACTTACCATACTCAGAACACCAGTTTGCTACAATAACTATCTTCTCTATAATTCAGCATAGCCATAGATACAACCATACCACCCTGCCCACTATAGAAAGCCTTATAAATGTCACGGGCTAAAGCCTCTGGAATCTATAACCTAGATTTAAATGGTAAGAAATTACTAAGGAATCTAACTAGATTATAGTGAGTAAACATTATAAGGAGTATGTAAGCTTTAGCTAAGATTATATAATATAAATAATTAGGATATTAGATATAATAAAGGTTATATAACTAGTATTATCCCAGAATACTACTGCCTGGCCCTAAGGTAGATTATAAGTACTTAGTATGTCACAGGCTAAGCCTCTGGAATCTATGACTTAGATTCAAACAGTAAGAAATCACTAAGGAATCTAACTAGATTGTAGTGAGTGAATATTATAAGGAGTGTATAAGCTCTAGCTGAGATTATATAATATAAGTAATTAGAATATTAAGTATAATAATATTACTGCCTAAGGCAGATTATAAGTACTTAGTAAGCTTAAATACTTAGTAGGCCTTATCTACTATACTACCCTCCTTCTTACCTTAATACCAGCAGCCCTCCTACTTATTAAGTACTGTAGTATTAGCTAGATTAGCTACTAATTCCTATATAGGCTATTTATAGCCTACTTATTTAATTAAGTATTCTATATATTAGCCTTATCTGATATATTTCTTATACTTTTATAAGATCTTCTTAATAATATATTCAGCCTTGCTATTAACTAATACTAGAGGTAGCTAGTAATTATTATTTATTTAACTTAGGAATAGATTATTAGAGGTAGGGTAAAGCAGGCTAATATAGAATATATTATATATATCTAGTAGTATATCTAGTTAATAGATATATAATCTAATAGCTTTAAGAATTATAAACTTTATATACTATATATTAAGCTTTTAGCTTAGATAATTTATTTAGATATTCTATAAGTTAAGCTATATCTTTAAATTAATAATATATTATAGGCTTACTAAGTAGATTTAATTTAAATACTCCTTCTACTATTACTAGGCTATAGTAAGCTTAGACTAGGCTATTTTAGTAGCCCCCTTTATCTTTATAATAATTATATTAGCTTTATCCTTTACTAAATAGGCTATAGTAGTAGTAGTAGCCTCTTAATTTAATATTTTAAACTTAAGTAGTTTAATATTATATCTATAGTCTAGGAAGAATAAGCTAACTCTAGTATTTATAATATCTTAGCTATTAATTATAAGCTACACTATTAGTAGTAGTAACTTTTAATTAGACTATATATAGTTATAGAAGTTCTATAGATAGGCTTCTAATATAGTATTTATATATTTAATCTATCTATTAGTCTATAGATAGAAAGTAGTTAATAATTATTACTAGATATATAGCTACTTATAAAAATACTTCTAGAACTTATTAATAAACTATAGACTATAGTCTAATATAATTATACTAAGAATACTATAGTATCTAATAAACTAATCTATTATAAGCTATACTACTATCTTAGAGTTTATTTATTTATATAGTACTAAGATCACCCCTTTTCTAAGCTTATTACTAATAACTATTATATCCTTGCAGCTGTTAAAGGTGGGAAGTTTTATAATAAAATTAATAATAATCTTATACTATTTATAGTCTAAGATTAGTAATAGTTTTAAGAGTCTCTAATAATATTTATATTATATATAATTAGTACTGCACTTATTATAGTTCTATATAAATTATTAGATATCTATAGATAACTCTAGTTAGTAGAAGTTTTAGATAATTATTATATATAATATATTCTTCCTAGGGTAACTAATTAATATAGAGTTATAGGTTTCCTATAAGATTCTTATTTATAATAATTTAGAATTAGGGATCTATTTACATCCTTAGTATAATAGATAGCTATTTAGTAATAGTAAGTATTTAGTAATTAATATCTATATATATAACTTAGTAGGGAACTTAGTGGCTTCCTCTTTAAGTACTTATTATATTTCTTTTAAGGTGATATTATTATGCTTAGTCATTCTCTACTAATCTTCTAGTAATAAGGGTATTATTATTATAAGTGTTATATATAAAATTATATAGCTAGGTTAATTATAATATTAATTACTATATTTATTTAGCAGGCCCTTATCTATCTTAGATACTAATTTATAAATATAGGATACTTATATATATATATAGCTAGTAATAATCTTTAAGGGCACTAGATAGTAATTATAGGCCTTAAGCTAGTTATCTTCTATATCTTTTAGTATATCTTATTCCCTATATAATAAGGTATTAGGGTATATACTTAGTTTCCTAGGCTAATAGTATATCTTATAATTAAATCTATTTAGTATATATAACTAATATATTTATTATTTATTAAGCCTATAGACTATCTTAAAGTATTTAAGGTTATAGTAATCTATAATAAATTTAAATTATAATAGACTAATTAGCTCTAATTCCTATTCCTTAAGGGTGTTAATAATAGCTAGTAGTTCTTTATTATAAATCTTATAATTATATTCTACTAGTATATTCTTTCTTAAAATATAAATAACTAGTTTTAATATACTATTATTATTATATTATAATATAGTAGTGTCACGGGCTAGAAGCCTTGAAATCTATAACCTAGATTTGGATAGTAAGAAATCACTAAGGAATCTAACTAGATCACAGCAGTCAAACATAATAAGGAGTGTATAAATAGTAGCTAAGATTATATAATTACTACTACCCTGGCTGGGGCTTCATGATTTTAGCTAGGACTAAAGGAAGATTATAAGTGCTTAGTAAGCTTAAGCACTCAGTGGGCCCTGCCTGCTATACTACCCCCCCCCTTTTCTAAATTAGGTGTCTCTGGCCAGCACCAAAATCATCACCCCTCTAGTGGGCTTAGCTATAGCTGAAATTGCTGCTCCCTAGCCAGCCTGGCTAGGGCTAAAAATAGTGAATCTATTCTCCTATATCTTTAGCACTGCTATATCAGCTAGATTGGCTACTAATTCCTATATAGGCTACTTATAGCCCATCTATTTAACTAAGTATTCTATATAGCAGCCTTATCTAATATATTTCTTATACTTATCTATAATCTCTTTAATAATATACTCAGCTTTGCTATCAACTAATACTAGTGGTAGCTAGTAATTATTATTTAACTAGCTTAGGAATAGATTATTAGAAGTAGGGTGCAGTAGACTAATATAGAATATATTATATATATCTAGTAGTATATCTAGTTAGTAGATATATAATCTAATAGCTTTAAGAATTATAAACTTTACATACTGTGCATTAAGCTTTTAGCTTAGATAATCTATCTAGATATTCTATAAGTTAAGCTATATCTTTAAATTAACAGTATATCATAAGCTTATTAAATAGATTTAATTTAAATACTCCTCCTGCTATTGCTGAGCTGTAGTAAGCTTAGACTAGGCTATTTTAATAGCCTTCTTTATTTTTATAATAATTATATTAACTTTATCCTTTACTAAGCAAGCTGCAGCAGTAGTAGTAGCCTTTTAATTTAATATCTTAAGCTTAAGTAATTTAATATTATATCTATGATCTAGGAAGAATAGGCTGACTCTAGTACTTATTATATCTTAATTATTAATTATAAGCTATACTATCAGCAGCAGCAACTTCTAATTAGACTATATATAATTATAGAAGTTCTATAGATAGGCTTCTAATATAGTATTTATATATTTAATCTATCTATTAGTCTATAGATAGAAAGTAGTTAATAACTATTACTAGATATATAGCTACTTATAAAAGTACTTCTAGAACTTACTAATAAACTATAGGCTGCAGTCTAATATAATTATGCTAGGAATACTATAGTATTTAATAAACTAATTTATTATAAGCTATACTACTATCTTAGAGTCTATTTATTTATATAGTACTAAGATTACCCCTTTTCTAAGCCTATTACTAATAACTATTATGTCCTTGCAGCCATCAGAGATAGGAAGTTTTATAATAAAATTAATAGTAATCTTATGCTATTTATAGTCTAGGATTAGTAATAATTTTAAGAGTCTCTAGTAGTATTTATACTATATATAATTAGTGCTGCACTTATTATAGTTCTATATAAATTATTAGATATCTATAGATAGCTCTAGCTAGTAGAAGTTTTAGGTAATTATTATATATAGCATATTCTTCCTAGGGTGACTAGTTAATATAGAGTCATAGGTTTCCTATAAGATTCTTATTTATAATAATTCAGAATTAGGGACCTATTTATATTCTTAATATAATAGATAGTTATCTAGTAATAGCAAGCATTTAGTAATTGACACTTATATATATAACTTAGTAGGGAACTTAGTAGCTCCCTCTTTAAGTACTTGTTATATTTCTTCTAGAGTGATATTATTATACTTAGCTATTCTCTACTAATCTTCTAATAGTAAGGGTGTTATTATTATAGATATTATATATAAAATTATATAGCTAGGTTAATTATAATATTAATTGCTATATTTATTCAGCAGGCCCTTGCTTATCTTAGATACTAATTTATAAGTATAGGATACTTACACATATGCATAGCTAGTAATAATCTTTAAGAGTACTAGGTAGTGATCACAGACCTTAAGCTAGTTATCTTCTATATCTTTTAGTATATCTTATTCCCTATATAATAGGGCATTAAGGCATGTGCCTAGTTTCTTAGACTAATAGTATATCTTATAATTAAACCTACTTAGTATATATAACTAATACATTTACCATTTATTAAGTCTATAGACTATCTTAAAGTATTCAAGATTGTGGTAGTTTATAATAAATTTAAATTATAGTAAGCTAATTAGCTCTAATTCCTATTTCTTAAGGATATTAATAATAGCTAGTAGTTCCTTATTATAAATCTTATAATTACATTCTGCTAGTGTATTCTTTCTTAAGATATAAGTAACTAGTCTTAATATACTATTATTATTATATTATAATATAGTAGCTTCTATTACCTAGTTTAAAGTATCTATCTTAACTACTATCTTCTTATTAGGATTAAATTATATAAGAATTAGGGCTATAGTAAATATCTTTTTTAATAATTTAAAAGCTATAGCTTATTCCTTTCTTTATATAAAGAGGGCTTCTTTATATATTAATACTATTAGTAGCTATACTATATCTAAGAAGTTTTATATAAATTACTAGTAGAAGTTTATAAAGCCTAGAAATAACTATATACTATAAGTAGAGATAGGAGCTTGCTATTCTAATATAGCTTTTATCTTATTAGGGTCTATCTATATATCTTTATTAGCTTCTATTATAAATCTAAGATACTTTATACTCTTAACTTTAAACTTATACTTATTAATATCTAACTATAAGTCTATATTCTTTAGATACTCTAGTACTTAATAGACATATTATTAATGCTTTACTAGTAATCTATTAGTAAAGATTAGTATATTATTAATATATATAGAGACAAATTTATCTAAGAAGTCCTAGAGTATCTAATTAATATACTATTAGAAGGTACTTAGTGTATTTACTAGCCTAAAGGGTATAACTAGCTATTTAAATAGGCTAAACTGCATGTAGAAGGCTATTAACTATTTATCTCTAAAGATAATCTAGATCTTATAGAAGGCAGTAATTATATCTAACTTAATAAACTACTTTATCTTTAAGATATACTTTAAGATCTTATTAATTAGAGGGAGTAGGTAGCAATCTTTCTTTATAATTATATTTAGAGTATAGTAATTAATATAGAATTATAACCCACTATCTAATTTATAGATAAATAGTACTAGTGCTATAGTAGCTAAGCTACTAATATAGATAAAGCCCTTCTCTAATAGTTCTATCAATATCTTCTATAATATTAGAAGCTCCCCTTATAATATATTATATAGTAGTCCTTAAGGTAGTTCTATTACTCTTCTCTTTTTATCCTTAACTAGTTTAATATAGTAATCTACATCTAGATAGTGTAGTAGTAGTTTATTAGCCTTTTTTTAGTTAAATACTTCTAGAAACTTATGGTAATGCACTAGCAGCTTTATAGTGGGATTAGAATACTTCTTTATCTATAAGACCTTCTTAATATCCTTAATACTAGTAGTAAAGATCTATATTATCTTATCTTTCTTCTACTACTAATTATAAACTATAAACCCTTAGATACTAATCTACTTTACTACTAGCTTTAATTTATTCTTAATACTTTTAATAGTTAATCTATTAGTAAATCTTAGTCAAGGCCCCTCTACTTCTATAGTTACCTTTTAGTATACTATTTACAGAGTCCCTAAGATTAGGTTAATCCTATTACCTAGCTTAGGCACTAGATATATATAAACTATATATTAATAGTTCCCTCTAATATCTAGAGAGAAGTGTATAATTACTAAGATAATACTACCTATTACACTAGTGTAGTTCTCTAAGGTTATTAGCTTAATCTTAATCTACTCTAGTTATAGCTTCTAGGCAAAGTATTTAGCCATAACTATATAAAATATATATCTAGTATTAAGGAGAATTCTATAATTATATTCTTTATTAATAATTCTAGATATAATAAATTTTAGGGCATTAAATCTAATAGCCTAGCAAAACTTTCTATAATTAATAAGTATATCTTCCTTAGGATATGGTTGATACCAGCTTTCTAATTATATTAACTATTTAACTAGCCCTTGTAAGAGTCTCTTTATAGAAGTAACTAATTTTCTAATTTATTATTTTTCTCTATAATAGGTTCTCTGGTGTTAATATTATCTAGTTTAGATCTAGTTATTTAGGAGGTATATAGCTACTTTATAGTAGTATAGTCTAGTAGTAGGATAGTACTAAGATATAGATATATTTTAATTATATAGCCTATAGCTCTGTAATATAAGTATCTACTCTTAGTATAATAATATATTAGCTTAGCTTTATTAACCTATTTAATATAGTAGTATTAGTAGGCCAAGGTTATAGCTATTAGTTCTTAATCTATAAAGTTAATTATATTAAGGGCTAATACTACTAGGGGTGCTAGAGGTAGTATATAGCTAGTATAGCTATAGTTTATAGAGGTTATATTCTTTTCTTACTACTTAGTTTAGGCTATCCCTTATATATAGAGAGCTTTAACTTAGTCTATAATTATTTATAACTGCTAGTAGTACTTCTTAAAGCTTAATTTCTTAACTATATTAACTAATTATATCTTTATCTAAGTATTTAAGGTTCTATTAATAAAGATCTACTTTATATTATTTATTTAGCTATAGCCTTCTACTTCTATTAATAGCTAGTTAAAGTCTATAAGTATATTACTAAAGAGGTAATTACTTTATTATAAATAGTAAAGTTCTTCTATAGCCTTCTCTATATAGTTCCTATCTTAAAATATAATATTAAGCTAATTAATTATATAATCTAAATCCTTAGCTATTATAGAGTAGTTCTTAATATATTAATTTATTTAAAAGCTTATTATAGTAGCTGCTTAATCTTTAAGCCTAATAAATATATACTATATATAGTTATAGTAGCTACTAAATAATAAGAGGTCTATCTTAAGCTTTATAATTAGATTAGTGTAAAAGATATTATATATAATCTTATTAATACTATTATATTACTTAGGGTCTAGTAAGATTAGTTTAGGTTATCTTACTAAGTCTTCTATAGGAATAGAGATTACTTAAGAGACTAATACTACTTATATAGAAGCTATAGAAATAGTAGTAGCCTAAGGAGTAGTAGCTATTTATTAAGCCTTAAGTAAAGTTATTTAATTAAGTATCTCTTATAGCTACTGGGTCATCTAGGTTATAGAGTTTATTTATACTTTATTTTATTATAGTAGTTATTCTTTACTAAATCTTCTAGAAGATATAAATATCTCTAATAATATATTATTATAGCTTATATTATCTATATTATCTAATTTAGCTATCTTAGCTAATTAATTATCTTATTTAGTTCTATTTATCTAGTTCTGTGGGTGTAGTTATCTTTTATTAGTTCTATTTAGCTATTTAGCTTAGTATACTACTTATTAGTTTATTAGATTTATCTATTTATTTATTTCTTATTAGATTTATTTATTTATTTTAGTAAGTAATTTCTAATATTATAGACTAGAAGCTAGAAAATCTATAATCTAGATTTGGATAGTAAGAAATTACTAAGGAATCTAACTAGATTATAGCAGGTAAATATTATAAGGAATATATAAATAATAGCTAAGATTATATAATAGAGATAATTAGAATATTAAGTATAATATTACTGCCTGAGGCAGGCGGCAGCTGGCTTCATGATTTTAGTTAGGGCTGAAGGAAGATTGTAAGTGCTTAGTAAGCTCAAGTACTCAGCAGGTCCTGCCCGCTACAAGCTTTACTATTAACTAATACTAGTGATAGCTAATAATCATTATTTAACTAGCTTAGAAATAGGTTATTAGAAATAAGATAAAGCAGGCTAATATAGAATATATTATATATATCTAATAGTATATCTAGTTAGTAGGTATATAATCTAATAGCTTTAAGGATTATAAACTTTATATACTATATATTAAGCTTTTAGTTTAGATAATCTATTTAGATATTCTATAAATTAAGCCATATCTTTAAATTAATAGTATATTATAAACTTATTAAATAGGCTTAATTTAAATACTTCTTCTACTATTACTAAGCTATAGTAAGCTTAGACTAAGCTATTTTAGTAGCCTTCTTTATCTTTATAATAATTATATTAACTTTATCCTTCACTAAGTAAGCTATAGTAATAATAGTAGCCTCTTAATCTAATATTTTAAGCTTAAATAGTTTAATATTATATCTATAGTCTAGAAAGAATAAACTAACTCTAGTATTTATAGTATCTTAGCTATTAATTATAAGCTATACTATTAGTAGTAGTAACTTTTAATTAGACTATATATAATTATAGAAGTTCTATAGATAAGCTTCTAATATAGTATTTATATATTTAATTTATTTATTAGTCTATAGATAGAAAGCAGTTAATAACTATTACTAGATATATAATTATTTATAAAAGTATTTCTAGAACTTACTAATAAACTATAGGCTATAATCTAATATAATTATATTAAGAATACTATAATATCTAATAAATTAGTTTATTATAAGTTATACTACTATCTTAGAGTCTATATATTTATATAGTATTAAGATTATACTCTTTCTAAATTTATTACTAATAACTATAATGTCCTTATGTCACGGGCTAGAAGCCTTGAAATCTATAACCTAGATTTGGATAGTAAGAAATTACTAAGGAGTCTAACTAGATCGCAGTGGTTGAATATAATAAGGAGTGTGTGAATAGTAACTGAGATCATGTAATGACTACTACCCTAGCTAGGGCTTTATAATTTTAGCTAGGGCTAAAGAAAGATTATGAGTGCTTAGTAAGCTTAAGTACTCAGCAGGCCCTGCCTACTACACTACTCCCCCTCTTTCTAAATTAGGTATCTCTGGCCAGCACTGAAATTATCACCCCTTTAATAGACTTGGCTGGAGCTAAAAATAGTAAGTCTATTCTTCTACACCTCTAGTGCTGCTGTATTAGTGAGATTAGCAGCTGGCTCCTATATAGGGTATTCATAGCTAATCTATTTAACTAAGTACTCTGTGCAGCAGCCTTATCTAATATATTTTTTATATTTATCTATAATCTCTTTAATAATGTACTTAGCTTTACCATTAACTAATACTAGTAGTAGCTAGTAATTATTATTTAACTAGCTTAGGAATAGATTATTAGAAGTAAGGCATAGCAGGCTAATATAGAATATATTATATATACCTAGTGGTATGTCTAGTTAGTAGGCATGTAATTTAATAGCTTTAAAGATTATAAACTTTATATACTATATATTAAGCTTTTAGCTTAGATAATCTATTTAGATATTCTATAAGTTAAGCTATACCTTTAAATTAATAGTATATCGCAGGCTCACTAAGTAGATTTAATTTAAATACTCCTCCTATTATTACTAAGCTATAGTAAGCTTAGATTAGGTTATTTTAGTAGCCTCCTTTATCTTTATAATAATTATATTAACTTTATCCTTTACTAAGTAAGCTATAGCAGTAGTAGTAGCCTCTTAATCTAATATCTTAAGCTTAAGTAGTTTAATATTATATCTATAGTCTAAGAAGAATAGGCTAACTCTAGTACTTATAGCATCTTAGCTATTAATTATAAGCTATACTATTAGTAGTAGCAACTTCTAATTAGACTATATATAATTACAGAAGTTCTGCAGATAGGCTTTTAATATAGTATTTATATATTTAATTTATCTATTAGTCTATAGATAGAAAGCAGTTAACAACTATTACTAGATATATAGCTACTTATAAAAGTACTTCTAGAATTTACTAACAAACTACAGGCCATAGTCTAATATAATCACACTAGGAATACTATAGTATCTAATAAACTAATCTATTATAAGCTATGCTACTATCTCAGAGTCTATTTATTTATATAGTACTAAGATTACCTCTTTCCTAAGCCTATTACTAATAACTATTATATCCTCACAGCTATTAGAGATAGGAAGTTTTGTAATAAAATTAATAGTAATCTTATACTATTTATAGTCTAGGATTAGCAGCAGTTTCAAGAGTCCCTAATAATATTTATACTATATATAGTTAGCGCTGCACTTATCACAGTTCTATATAAATTATTAAATATCTATAAATAGCTCTAGCTAGTAGAAGTTTTAGATAATCATTATATACAGTATATTCTTCCCAGAGTGACTAGTTAATATAGAGTTATAGATTTCCTATAAGATTCTCATTTATAATAGTTTAGAATCAGGGACCTATTTATATTCTTAGTATAATAGATGGCCATCTAGTAATAGTAAGTATTCAGTAATTAACACTTATATATATAGCTTAGTAGGGAACTTAGTAGCTCCCTCTCTAAGTACTTACTATATTTCTTCTAAAGTAATATTATTACACTCAGCCATTCTCTACTAATCTTCTAGTAGCAAGGGTGTTATTGCTATAGATGTTATATATAAAATTATATAGCTAGATTAATTATAATATTAATTACTATATTTATTTAGCAGGTCCTTACCCATCTTAGATACTAATTTATAAATATAGGATACTTACATACATATATGGCTAGTAATGATCTTTAAGGGCACTAGGCAGTAATTATAGGCCTTAAGCTAGTTATCCTCTATATCTTTTAGCATATCTTATTCTCTATATAATAGGGCATTAGGGCATGCACTTAGTTTCCTAGGCTAGTAGTGCATCTTATAATTAAATCTGCTTAGTATATATAACTAATATATTTACTATTTATTAAGTCTATAGACTGTCTTAAAGTATTTAAGGTTATAGTAATCTATAATAAGCTTAAATTATGGTAGGCTGATTAGCTCTAACTCCTATTTCTTAAGGATATTAATAATAGCTAGTAGTTCCTTGTTATAAATCTTATAATTATATTCTACTAGTATATTCTTTCTTAAAATATAAGTAACCAGTCTTAACACACTATTATTATTATATTATAATATAGTGGCTCCTATTACCTAGTTTAAAGTATCTATCTCAACCACTATCTTTCTATCAGGGTTAAATTACATGAGAATTAGGGCTGTAGTGAATATCTTCTTTAATAATTTAAAAGCTATAGCTTATTCCTTTCCCTATATAAAGAGGGCTCCTTTATACATTAACACTATCAGTGGCTATACTATATCTAAGAAGTTTTATATAAATTACTAATAGAAGTTTGTAAAGCCTAAAAATAACTATATACTATAAGTAGAGGTAAAAGCTTATTATTCTAATATAGCTTTTATCTTATTAGAGTCTATCTACATGCCTTTACCAGCTTCTATTATAAATTTAAGGTATTTTATACTCTTAACTTTAAATTTATACTTATTAATATCTAACTGCAAGTCTGCATTCTTTAGATACTTTAATACTTAGTAGATATATTATTAGTGCTTTACTAGTAATTTATTAGTAAAGATTAGTACATCATTAATATATATAGAGGTAAATTTGTCTAAGAAGTCCCAGAGTATCTAATTAATATACTATTAAAAGGTGCTCAGTGTGTTTGCTAGCCTAAAGGATGTAACTAGCTATTTAAATAGGCTAAATTATATATAGAAGGCTATTAACTATTTGTCTCTAGGGGTAATCTAGATCTTATAGAAGGTAGTGATTATATCTAATTTAGTAAACTACTTTATCTTTAAGATATGCTCTAAGGTCTTATTAATTAAAGAGAGTAGATAGTAATCTTTCTTTATAATTATATTTAGAGTGTGGTAATTAATATAGAATTATAATCTACTATCTAGTTTATAGATAAATAGTACTAGTGTTGCAGCAGCTAAGCTGCTGATATAGATAAAGCCCTTCTCTAATAATTCTATTAATATCTTCTGCAATACTAGAAGCTTTTCTTATAATATACTATATAGTGGTCCCCAAGGCAGTTCTATTGCTCTTCTCTTTTTGTTCTTAACTAGTTTAATATAGTAATTTATACCTAGATAGTGTGGTAGTAGTTTATTAGCCTTCTTTTAGTTAAATACTTCCAGGAACTTATAATAATGTAATAGCAGCTTTGTGGTAAGATTAGAATACTTCTTTATCTATAAGGCCTTCTTAATGTCCTTAATACTAGTAGTGAAAATCTATATTATTTTATCTTTCTTCTACTATTAATTATAAATTATAAACCCTTAGACACTAATCTGCTTTACTACTAGCTTTGGTTTATTCTTAATACTTTTAATAGTTAACCTATTAGTAAATCTTAGTTAGGGCCCCTTTACTTCTATAATTATCTTCTAGTGCGCCATTCATAGGGTCCTTAAGATTAGGTTAGTCCTATCACCTAGCTTGGGCACTAGGTATGTATAAACTATGTATTGATAGTTCCCTTTAATATCTAGTAAGAAGTGTGTAATTACTAAGATAACACTATCTATTATGCTAGTGTAGTTTTCTAAGATTATTAGCTTAATCTTAATCTGCTCTAGTTGTAGCTTCTAGGTAAAGTATTTAGCTATAATTATGTAAGATGTATATCTAGTATTAGGAAGAATTCTATAATTATATTCTTTATTAATAATTCTAGATATAATAAATTCTAGGGCGTTGAATTCAACAGCCTAGTAAAACTTTTTATAATTAATAAATATATCTTTCTTAGGACATGATTAATGCCAGCTTTCTAGTTATATTAACTGTTTAATAGACCTCTATAAGAGTCTCTTTATAGAAGTAACTAGTTTTTTAACTTACTTACTTTATTAGCAGACTCTAGGGCCTGCTTATCTACTTTATTATCTTTAAGTATTAGTCTAATAGTGCAGGAGGTGTGGGGCTATTTTATTTCTCTATCTTATAGAGGAATAGCACTAAGATACTAGCATCCCTTAATTATATGGTCTACAGCTCTGTAGTGTAGATATCTTCCCTTAGTATAGTAGTAGGTTATCTCTACTTTATTAATCTACTTCGCGCGGTGATACTAATGGGCTAGGGTTGTGGTGGTTAGTTCCTAATCTATAGAGTTGATTACATTAAGGGCTGATATTACTAGGGATACCAGAGGTAGCATATAGCTAGTATAGCTATGGCTTGTAGAGGTTATATTCCTTCCTCACCACTTAGCTCAGGCCACCCCTTATGTATGGAGAGCTTTAACTTAGTCTATAATCATCTATAACTACTAGTAGTACTTCTTAAAGCTTAATTCCTTAACTATATTAACTAATTATATCTTTATCTTAGTGCTTAGGGTCCTATTAATAAAGGTCTATTTTATATTATCTATCTAGCTATAGCCTCCCACTTCTATTAGCAGCTGGTTAAAGTCTGTAAGTATATTACTAAAGAGGTGATTACCTTATTATAAGTAGTGAAGTTCTTCTATAGCCTTCTCTATATAGTTTCTATCTTAAAATATAATATTAAGCTAATTAATTATATAATCTAAGTCCTTAGCTATTATAGAGTGGTTCTTAGTATATTAATCTATTTAAGAGCTTATTATAGTAGCTACTTAATCTTTAAGCCTGGTGAATATATACTATATATAGTTATAGTAGCTACTAAATAATAGGAGGTCTATCTTAAGCTTTATAATTAGGTTGGTGTGGAAGATATTATATATAACCTTATTAATACTATTATACTGCTTGGGGTCTGGTAAGATTAGTTTAGGTTATCTTACTAAATCTTTTATAGAAATAGGGGCTGCTTAAGGGGCTGGCGCTGCTTATATAGAAGCTATAGAAGTAGTAGTAGCCTGAGGGATAGCAGCTGCTTATCAGACCTTAAGTAGGGTTATTTAATTAAGTATCTCTTACAGCTGCTGGGCCATCTAGGCTGTAGGGTTCATTTATACTTTATTTTATTATAGTAGTTGTTCTTTGCTAGATCTTCTAGGAGATATTGATATCTCTAATAGCATGTTATTGTAGTTCATGCTATCTATATTATCTATATTATCTAATTTAGCTATCTTAGCTGATTAGTTATCTCATTTAGTTCTGTTCATCTAGTTCTGTAGGTGTGGTTGTCTTTTACTAATTCTATTTAGCTATCTAGCTCAGCATGCTGCTTGTTGGTTTGTTGGGTTTATTTTAGTAAGTAATTTCTAATATCACAGGCTAGAAGCCTTAAAATCTATAACCTAGATTTGGACAGTAAGAAATTGCTAAGGAGTCTAACTAGATTATAGTAGTTGAATATAATAAGGAGTGTGTAAATAATAACTAAGATTATATAATAACTACTACCCTAGCTGGGGCTTTATGATTTCAGCCAGGGCCAAAGGAAGATCATGAGTGCTTAGTAAGCTCAAGCACTCAGCGGGCCCTGCCCGCTACACTTACACCTATTAGAGATAGGAAGTTTTATAATAAAATTAATAGTAATCTTATATTATTTATAGTCTAGGATTAGTAATAGCTTTAAGAGCCTTTAGTAATATTTATACTATATATAGTTAGTACTATACTTATTATAGTTCTATATAAATTATTAGATATCTATAGATAGCTCTAGTTAGTAGAAATTTTAGATAATTATTATATATAGTATATTCTTTCTAAGGTGGCTAGTTAATATAGAGTTATAAGTTTCCTATAAGATTCTTATTTATAATAGTTTAGAATCAGAGATCTATTTATATCCTTAATATAATAGGTAGCTATTAGATAATAGTGAATATTTAGTAATTAATATTTATATATATAGCTTACTAGAGAAATAGATTACTTCCTCTCTTAGAGCTTTCTATATCTTCTCTAGAGTAATATTATTACACTTAGCTATTCTTTACTAATCTTCTAGTAGTAAAGGTATTATTACTATAGATATTATATATAAAATTATATAGCTAGGTTAATTATAATATTAATTACTATATTTATTTAGTAGGCCCTTACTTATCTTAGATACTGATTTATAGATGTAGGATACTTATATATATATATATAGCTGGTAATAATCTTTAAAGGCACTAGATAGTAATTATAGGCCTTAAGCTAGTTATCTTCTATATCCTTTAGTATATCTTATTCTCTATATAATAGGGTATTAGGGCATACTATCACGGGCTAAAGCCTCTGGAATCTATGACCTAGATTTGAATGGTAAGAAATCACTAAGGAATCTAACTAGATTGCAGTGAGTAAATATTATAAGAAGTGTATAAGCTCTAGCTGAGATTATGTAATATAAGTAATTAGAATATTAGATATAATAAAGATTATATAATTAGTGTTGTCCTGGAATGCTGCTGCCTAAGGTAGATTATAAGTACTTAGTAAGCTTAAGTACTTAGTAGGCCCTGTCTACTATACTATCCCCCTTCTTTACCTTAATACTAGTAATTCTCCTATTTATTAAGTACTGTAGTATTAGCTAGATTAGCTATTAGTTTCTATATAGGGTATTTATAGCCCATCTATTTAACTAAGTATTCTATACAGTGGCCTTATCTAATATATTTTTTATATTTTTATAAGATCTCTTTAATAATATATTTAGCTTTACTATTAACTAGCACTAGGGGTAGCTAATAATTATTATTTATCTAGCTTAGGAATAGGTTATTAGAAGTAGGGTAAAGTAGGCTAATATAGAATATATTATATATATCTAGTAGTATATCTAACTAGTAGATATATGTCGGCCTATGCCGGAAGGTGGTGATCTAGTCATGTAATCTCTCACTTAGTAGTAGCTTCCTATATATATAATAGAACTCTTCATACTCCTATATACTCTATATATATAATAAATCTTATGATTATTACTTTATATCTTCTCTAATTCTATAGGTTATAAGCCTAGAGCCTTATAAGAGCTCTAGAGAATTATTTCTAAGTTCTTTCCTTAATCTTATATACTTTTAAAAGCTTCTTTTTATAGATATCTTGCTAAAAGATATAGGCCTAGTAGATATACTACTAAAAATAGTTCCTTTAATACTTCTAGTACCCTTTATAGTATTTATTATATTTATAGACCCTTATAGGTGTAGATATCTGACCTAAGGCTCTAGTATTTCTATTTTCCTTTCTTTTTAATATATTTTAATATATTTTAAAGACTTTATAAAGAGATAGAAATCTTAGTAAGATACCTTAAGTTAACCTTAATAAGCTACTATTACTCACTAGTGTAGATAGCTATTAAAACTGGTTTAAAGTAGTAAAGACTTATCTATATAGCTAAGATATCTAGTAAGTTATTAGTAGTACTTATATAAAGCTTATAATAATAGATTACCTAGTGACTAGATCTATAGAATCTACTAAAGCTATTAAGTAGATAGAGAAGAATAAGAAAGCTATATAAAACTAGAAAAAAATAGATAATAAAGTATATAGTATAATCTACTTATCTCTCTTATACTTAATTAGACAAGGTCTTCTGGACATGCATTCTGTATACCCCTCTGTCCTTTACCTAAGTGCATTACTCAGTATATATAGCCTGATATTTAAGGTAAATATTATACTTTAAGGCTCCACCTCCTTATTATATATAGCCTGATATTTAAGGCAGATATTATATTTTAAGGCTTTAACACCTTATTATACTTAACTTTGTAATGATCCTAATTACTACCCTATTAACTAACTACCTTAGCTAAGCATTAGTAAATTATTAATTCAGTACCTTTAATAATTTCTCTAGACTTCCTAGATTTTATAATAAAGGGATGACAATCCCTAGGGCAGCCTATCTACTAAATATTATATTATAGGCTTATTAGAAACTAGTTAATATTCCAGTATCTAGATATAAATTCTTTATAGTAATATAACTAAATATAGAGACATTAGTAGGGGGCCTAGAAAGAGCTCTTCTCTTTTTATTATAATAGCCCTACACCCTAAAATTAATTTAACTAGAGATAGGGTTATATCACTAGCAGAGCTTTATATATTTATAGAGTCTAGTATACCCCTAATAATCTTTAAAAATCTATAGGAAGGAATAGTTTTTATACTAGATTAATTTTATTATAGACTCTTTTATAACTAAACCACTGCAGTAATTCTGTAATACTTTAGCCTATATAGCTACTAATTATATATACCTATAGGAATTATAAATATTAGCCTGCATTATATATCTAGTCTATCTTAGAAAGGGTACTTACCTAGCCTAGGACTAGATTATATATCTATATAGGTGCTAGTAGTAGGAGTCCCTTCTTCTTCTAATATCTTCTAGTATAATATATTACCCTCAGCTATCATAGCAGTGAGCTTAGTTAGGATATAGTAGAATTATAGGGCTAATCCCTTACACTAGGCCATCTCCTAGTAGGCTGGCCGTTGGGATGGGAAGGGAAACCCATGGGAATTCCCACAGGGGGGTTCCCTCCCATTTTACCCCTAGTC
>JAKLNT010000128.1:0-38998 GCA_022814375.1 Aspergillus quadricinctus | reverse complement strand
ACTATACCTAGTTATCTCTATTATATATCTTAAGAAATACTATAATAATAATCCTTTTAAATATAAACTAGAAGAGCTAGATCTTATTTATATTAATAGTAATATAGATAAATATTAATCTTATAAGATAGAGAAAGTTATTAGGAAATAAGAACTTATAGCTAAAGATAAAAAGAATAAGAAGAAGATAATATAATATCTAATAAAATAGAAAGGTTAGGGTAATAAATAGAACTAATAGATGTCACTTAATCAGCTTAGTAATACTAAAGAATTAGTATAAGAATTTAAAGCTAAAAAATAGTAGTTATTTTATCTTATATATTCTATATTTATATTTATCTTTTATAGCTTATTTTACTAAGTTTATTTTACTTTATCTTTTATCTGCTCTTTATTCTAAATCTATTTTCTACCCCTTTATACTAAATCTATTTTGTACTATAGCTATATATATTATTTACTATTTATATTTTACTATATTATTTACTATTCTATTATTAACTATTAGATAATAAATAAGGTTTCTATATCTCCTAACTTTCTCTCTACTTTCTTCTTCTCTCTCCTACTCTCTTATATATCCTTTCCTCTCTCCTACTCTTTTATATACTCTTTTTATTTATATACCTTTTCTATTTATATATAGCATACCCTATAACCCTATTCTAAGTGCTTATATCTAGCTAATCTAGAGGAATAATCTATACTTACTAAAGAGTAGTATTAAGTATTTAAACACTATACTAAGGAATTCTTTGTTTAGATTAAAATAGCTATTTTTAGTTATCCCTTATTATACTTATCTAATAATAATCTAAATAACCTATCTATATTAACTACTTCTAAAAATTAGCTATCTATACTAACTATTTCTAAAAGTTAGCTATCTACACCAACTGCTTCTAAAAGTTAGTTAATAATTTATATATTAGTAGTTAGAATACTAGCAAAAAAACTAAAGATAGTAAGAAAATTAACTCTAGTAAAGATAATTAATATAGATAATAAGAAATAGAAGAAAAAGTAAAAGATAGTAGTAATATAAATACTTATATAAAGATTATAATATAGCCCTTTCACCCTTATACTATAGAAATAGAGAGTAAAACTAAATTTTAAAACTCTAGTTATAGATAAATTACCCCTAGAGATTCTTAACTTTAACTTTCTTAATATCCTAATAAAAGTTATTAACTTTATATTAAATTACCCTTATTCCTACTTAGTCCTAAAAGACTATTTTATTTAATTAGTATATATACCTACTTATATAAAGTTTAAGATAACTAAATTCTAATTTAAAATTTATAATTTCACTAGCTAGATAATATTAGTTAAGTATTATTAATTACTTAATAGATAGATAGAGGATATTAATAAATAGAAAATAGTAAAAAAATATTTTATAGAAGTAAAGAGACTCTATAAATTAGTAACTAAAAAATATAATAAGGATATAGTTAAATATTAATATTAATAAAGAAGATAAGAAATTAATATTCTAATGCAGTTATATACTAGTAATAATTTAAAAAAAGTAATAATTAATTAACTTATATAAAAAAATAAAAAGGATAAGAGTAGTAGTTATTTAATATTTTATATTAGAAATCTACTTTTAGTATCTAATAGTAGACCTATCTATATATAATAATAGCTTAGCTATAAAGATATCCTTCTAACTTAAGTTATTTAGTAAGTAATAAAGTATAATAAAGTAATTACTATTATATAAAAAATTATTATAGAAAAATAGAAAGCTATAGTACTATTAATAGGCTAGAAGAGATTAATTTATCTTATTAATTTAGACTTAGATAATAAGGAAGATAATAAGTATATCTATGACGGCACTGCACATAGAAACTGAATGTATGGTAGTATTTTGATAAAATACTAAGTATGGAGAGAAGAAGAAGAATATATATATGGTAGGGGAATATATAAATAGAGGAGTGGTGTAAACTAGTTAAATACCCTAGAATAATAAGTAGTGCTGAAGGGCAGAAAGTATAGAGCTAAGGTAGCCTGCTCAGAGATATAGTAATAAATATAGTAATAGTTATTATATTACCCCCCCCTTTAAGCTCTAGATGCCCTTATTTAGGGTTTATTATTATTAAGGTGGTTATTAAGGAAAATATTATCTTTAGTAGCTTATAATTATTCTAATAATTACACTAGAGGGCCTAGTATAGCTAGATATTAGATATAGAAGTTATAAACCAGTATTAAGAAATTCTTAAAGTTTCAGGCTGGATATCAGGTTATATTAGTATTATATCTAATCTATTATATATAATACTAAAGCTTCTAGTAGTATAGTTAGGATGCCAGTACTTTACTAACCTTCTACTTATTATTACTATTAACTTCTAATAAGGAGGCTAAATCCTTAAGTTATCTAGATAAGGGCACTGTTACTAGAGCCTTATATAGCTTTTCTAGTATAAAGATTAGATAAACTTTAATAGAATTAGATAGATGCAGCTAATAGGTATTACTAATATATTTAATAATCTTATAGAGTCTAGTAAGTTAATTAGTAAGCTTCTAGCTTAGATAGTCCAGCTTTTAATTAGCTATAGTTATAAAGACTAAATCTCTAATATTAAAATTAGTATCTTAGTAATGCTTATTAGCTTATTATTTTTAATAGGACTAAGCAGCTCCTATTACCTGCTATATAAATAACTAAATATTCTTTATCTATTAGGCTATTTACTAGACCTACTAATAGCTTATATCTAGATTAGCTAGCTCTATTACTACTAACTAGTTAAAAGATATATATGGTTTAAATCCCTATTTAATAAAGAAGAATAATATTTCTATAGACTTACTTAGAAGCACTGTAGTAGTAAAGTTTAATATAGATAACTATTAGTCCTAATTATCTTAGTAATAATTTATAAAGAGTTATAGATATTAGGTAATCTATTAATTTATAATTTCTATCTAGCTATTAGTCTGCAGATAATGGCCTGATATTAGCTTGATATAGATTTATAAAATCTAATAAAGCTTATCCTAAAAATTAGAAATGAACTAGCCTCTCTTATCTAATATAATTATATCTAGTAATCTAGTCTATAGATAGATATAGGTGATAAAGAGCTATACTATATCTAGAGTAGTTATAGTCTTATAGCATAGAATAGTAAAAGCTTATTTTCCTAAGTAATCTACTACTATATAGACAGCATTAAACCCTATCTTTAAGTATAGAAAAGAATAAAAGTCTATAGTAATATATTACTAGGGCTAGTCTAGAATTAGAAGAGGTTATAATAGACCTAGTAGTAGATCTCTATAAGTCTTAATCTACTAATAGACTAGATAGTTATCTATATAGTAATTAATATCCTTTCTCTAGATATTCTAATAATAGTATATACTAACTAGTTACTTTATCTTTATCTTATCTAGGTAGGTAATAGAGGGCTAATAGTAGATATTATCTAATAGCCTAGCATAGAGATTATTAATATCTAGGATTACTAGTTATCCTTAGAATATTAGTAGCC
The DNA here is from genome assembly GCA_022814375.1 of Aspergillus quadricinctus. Lineage (NCBI taxonomy): Eukaryota > Fungi > Ascomycota > Eurotiomycetes > Eurotiales > Aspergillaceae > Aspergillus > Aspergillus quadricinctus. The sequence continues at coordinate 35,468 of JAKLNT010000128.1, read as the reverse complement.
TATCCCTAAGTTCCCACTAATTAATTCCCTTCTATATAAGATATTTAGTAGGCTCTAAGGCTTCATGCTATTAGTTAGCTTTAGATATATAATCTATTATTATTAGAGATTATAGAGAGATTAGTGCTAAAATCTATAGATTAAGATTACTTAGCTTTAATATAAGCTAGATATAGTAATTATTTATCCCTTCTATATATTTAGGCTAGGATAAGGCATTAGCTAAAGTATTTAACTTTCTAGGCTAGAAGATAATAATAAAATAAAAACTAGATAGAAACTTATACTAATAAGCTTATTAAGAATTTAATCTTTATTTTTATATAAAGTATTATAGGGCCTAATAATTAGTATAGATCTTAAATAACTTAGACCTCTAGAGGCCTTATAACTCTATTTATTATTTTTTTAGTGTATATATAATAGCTAGCATCTTTTAATTATAGATTCTATAGTTATACTTAGCTAGATTTATAGTTTTAGAGTAGTAGATAACTAAGTATTACTTATCCCCCTACTATTAAAAGAGTATACTAGTAATAACTTTATCTAAGGTATCAGTCTCTAGCTTTATAGGTAAGGATAGATTATAATAGATTAGAATTAATACTTCTATAAATATAGCCTTTAAGCAATTAAATACTTCTATATAGTCTATTATCTAGATAAATAAGATATCCTTTTTTATTAGGGTAACTAGGGGCTTAGTAATATAACTATAAATATATATAAACTATTAATAAAAATTATAGAAGCTTAAAAAGGACTAGACTTCTTATACTATTATTAGTATCTTTTATTTCTATATAACTATAATCTTCTCTAGGTCTACCCTAATACTATTAGTTAAGATAATAAAACCTAAGTAATAGGTCTTAGTAATATAAAACTTATATTTCTTTAAGGATATTTATAGACTATACTCCTATAAGTACTGTAAGACAGTGTAGATATATAGCTAATATTCTAACTTATTATTAGAATAGATTAATAGATTATTAATAAAAGCTATTAGATATTAGTTAAGGCAGTCTATAAAAATATTATTTATAAATTATTAGAAGATTACTAGCCTATTAGTTAGTCTAAATAGTATTACCTTATACTTAAAACTACTATAATAAGAATAGAAGATAGTGAGATCCTTAGAGTCTAGGTGTATATAAATATAGTAGAAGCCTTAATAGATATCTAATTTTATAAAGATCTTTGCCCTGAAGATCTGCTCTAAGATCTTATTAATTAGAAAGAGGGGGTACCTATCCTTTTATATAATAATATTTAGCTTATAGTAGTCTATATAGAAATATAGTCCTTTATTAGGCTTCTCTACTATTAGAATAGAGGAGGTAAATAGTATATTACTAGATATAATAAAATCCTTATATAGATTATCTAGTATATACTTCTATACTACTTTTAGCTTCTCTATATTTATCTTATATAAAGGGCTATATCTAATAGTATTCTCCTGCTGTAGTTCCACCTTAAGATTAATATTAGGATAGTATAGGGGTAGTATATCTAATTCCTTCTTAAAGAAGATATCTTGTTGGAGGAGATGCCTAAGGCTCAGCCGGGCCTACATTCTTCCGCGTAGGGCTTAGGTATAGGGTTCCTAGATAGCTTCCTTCTCCCTCTCCCACTTTCTCTCGAGCCAGCCATCATATCATCATATTCATCTTCCATCAGCTTCACTAGGTTATGAGCCCTCCTCTTCTTATCTGAGCCCTCCTCTTCCAATATTACATTCTTCAAAGAATCACCATGAAGAAACGCAAGAAACGAATCAAGATACCAATCAAAACACGAATCAAGTGACGAACCTACCCACAAATCCATCCACAAATCTATCCATAAATCAATTCAATTCAACACAATCACCAATTAGTACTAGGGACGTCTAAGTCGGCGACCTGGGAGCTATTCTATATATCTCTACATTTGTTTGACATGAGGGACGTCTAAGTCGGCGTCTAGCAGCACTACGTGTCTCTACATTTGTTTGATGCAATAGGGACGTCTAAGTCGACGACCTGGCGATAATCTAATATAAATCGGCAAACGAGGGGAGTCAAAAGTGACGACCTGGCCATATTCCAAAACAAAATCATTGAGGCAGACTAAGGGAGCTAAGATAGGTGACCTGGCCACAGTCAATACAAATTGGTAAATGAGGGGAGTTAAAAGTGACGACCTGGCCATATAAAATTAAGGCAGACTAGGGGAGCCAAGATAGGCGACCTGGCCACAGTCAACACACCATGGATTAGATTGGATTACTGGATTAGAAAGTCATCACAGCATCATGTATTCTAGATAGTAGAGAGTCCCGTCTGGGGGGGTGTGTTGGAGGAGATGCCTGAGGCTCAGCCGGGCCTACGTTCTTCTGCGTAGGGCTTAGGTATAGGGTTCCTAGATAGCTTCCTTCTCCCTCTCCCACTTTCTCTCGAGCCAGCCATCATATCATCATATTCATCTTCCATCAGCTTCACTATATCTACTAGATTATAATACTGCTTTAGTAAAACTTACTTAATCTTAATTATCTTATCTAGTTTATTAGGGATTATAGCATTCTAATTAGTAAGAGGAGATATCAGATATTAAACTATAATAATTAGATATTAGAAGAGATTAAGTAGCTACTTACTATACTTCTTATTAATAAGTTTATTAATCTTATATAAGTATAATAAAAAGATTATAGCCTATTTCTTCTATATATATTAATAAAAGGCTATAGCCCTTACTATAGTAATATTAACTATAACCTTATATAGAGAAGGGATATACTACTTCTATAGGGTTATATCTATATCCTTATCTTATAAGATATATTCTATCTTTAATTAGCTATGCTGTTGGTTAATTACTTTAGTTATTATTAATTAATATCTTAGGATATTTATAGGCTAGAGATTAGTAGTCATTAGCTCCTTAGAAGCTGTACTCTAGCTATATAAAGAGTTAGTTAAGGGCCCCTCCTTAGGAATAGTAAAAGGGGTAGTAGGAGAAAGAATAAGTGAATCTAAAATAAGAGAGCTTGGGCGACCCCCTAGGGGGCTAGTAGTAGAAGAAAGAATAGGATTTCCCCTAGGGGGTTGGTTTAAAGGTAGATATTATTGTGGCAGTTCATATGATTTGTTATGGTAAGTTGATTGAATTCTAAGATACAAAGGTTCTGCCGATTTGGTAAAGTTCTACCATATAGTAGACTGGGGGAACCAGAGCTGCAAGAATGATGTAATACTATATATAAGAATATAATATTATAGGGGGTTTAAGGAAAAGCAACATTCATATTACTATAAAGTGAAATGGCATATATAGTTAAATATACTCTGTACTAGCAGTGTATATTAGATAGTCTTATTAGAATGATTAAAAGCTTTAAGTAGATTAGAAGAACCCTAAAGATTATCTTTATAGACTTATTAGTTATCTTCCAGTCTGTAGCCTTTTCAATAGATAAGGTATTCTATAAAAGGGGTATAGTTATGGCCATGCTGAATAATACACTTGCCTAGTAAGCATTTAATTTTATATATATTATCTTCTTTACTATAGATCTTAGTATCGACGACAGCGGGAGGCTTTAATAATTTATAGTAGAATAGATTAGAGCCTGGTACAGGCTTAAGATAGGCGACTAATAAAATAGGGTGGATTTTCTATATTAATAGTAGTTTAATATAGTAGGTGAGTCTTCTGAGATATTCTAGCATGTGGAATAGACTAGCATTCTGTAGTTAAAACTTCTAATTAGTTTGCTTAGTTAGTAAGGTATAACTATAGTATAACTAAATATAGACCTAGTCCCTAATGTAGAATTTAATCAGCTTATAATTTTAATTATAGATCTTCTTTATCTATATAGATATATACTTCATAGCTTCCTTAGTATTAAGATATACTAAGAAATCTTACTTAGATTTAATAAATTACTTCAGGAGTTGCTATAGTTAGTGAAGATTAATATTAAAGAGTAACTAGTGTGGGGTCACTTTAGTGGATTTATTTAGTAATCTATTAATGGTAGAGATGATGCTTAGTATATCTATTATCTAGTAAAAAAGATTAGGATATTTAGTAGTAGTATAGGTATAATACAGTATGATCTTAATAATTTAAATAATATATTTAGTTTAACTATCTATCTATAGATAGAAGGTAGTTAAGTATAACTAATATATCTTTAATATAGTAAAAAGGTCTTTCCAGAACTTGCTTATAAAGATAGAATTATAGTTAGAGATAAAGAAATAGGGCATTCCCTAATTATATCCTTAGAAGTACTATAGGAGGCTAGATCCCTATTCTTTAGTAGTTAATATTATCTTATTAGGGATAAGGCTAATATACTTACTAAACTTATTAATAATAATTAATAGCTAGTTATACTCACTATTATCTAGTAATGCTATAATAAAATTTATAGTAATAATCTTAAATAGAGTGGGCGGAACTTATATAGGTTAGAGACTTCTATATAATTTATAATGTTAGATCTTATTCTATAGGTAAATTAGATAGTATTTAATATACTAATAAAGCAACTGATGGCCTTGGTATAGTATAAATCTATTAAATAAGACTAAACACTTATTAATCCCTTAATAATTCTATTTATTATAGATCAACTAAAATAAATCCTGTGTAAGGGGATGTGGGATATAGATCTATAGTTCCTTAATAATTTTATTATTAACTAGATAGTGTTTTATCATGTAGAGTAATCTGTTATTATCTATTTAGTAAGATAGAATAATAGGTAAATCAGATGTCTAGTTATTATAGAGGACATTGATAATATAGGTGGTATATAGATTATTATAGTATCCTTTAGTCACACATCTTTTGAACTTATTAGATAACTAGATGGATGAGGTGGTATATCTATGGTTAGTAAGATAAGTATTAATAGAATCAAGGTCAGGTTTATTATGGTTATACTTGATATTCTGTTTTATCAGTAAGTAAGATAGCGCATCTATAACTATATTTAACTTGCTAGGCTAGTAGAAGATCTGTAGCTAGAACTACTAAATATATTAGAAGGCATGGATCAGCTATAGATTTAACTGCTTAAGTATGATGGTATTTATAGAGGTCTATATGGAAATGCTAATAGTAGAGGCATGATCCATATAGATAATTATTAGATAATAGAATGACTTAACTATATGGCAGAGTTTCTGTAGAGCCTATATAAGATAAGCTACTTCTAATTTAGTTAGCTAATATTATGATTCAGCACTGGTAAGCATTTAACTAAGAAATAAAATAGAATGGATAACTATATATATAGGTAGAATTAAAAGATTAGCATACTTACTATCATCCTGAATATGGTATGCTATAATACTAAAGCTGTTATATAACGCATCTAGGTTAGTATATAGATGCTTTGTAGGGTTAAAGTAGATATAGAAAAGTAGGCTATTAAATATAGACTATAACTAGTGGAATACCTTAGCTTTCTGATTAGTAGGTATATTAACTACTCTACTAGTAATAAATACCTTATATTTAGATCCCTTCAAAGGGCTATCTTTAAGCATCTATATCTTATATTCTTATAAAAGTTTAGTGATGCAGGTATACTTATTGATATAATAGTAGAATTATCTAGTAAGTGCTAGGTAATGCTCTAGCTCCTTAAGGTTATATGAGAACTCTAAGGCATAAATAGCAGTAAGTTTTTTGTCAGGGGTGGATAGCCCTAATATATTAATATATTGTCTTAGTAATTAGATGCTTAAGAATCTGATGAAAGCCTTAATTAGTTCTAACTAGATGTAGATATCCTATAGATATTATAGGATAATTCCTAAGTGCTCTAGGTGCTCTTTAAATATTTTAGAAGTAACTATATTATCATTAATATAGATTTTAATAAAAGAAAGGTTTTTTAGGATTTGATCCATCTGCTGCTAGATGTATGGAATGGAATTAATAAAATCTATAATTATAACATTAAAGATCTCTTAACTATGATAGCTAATAACAGCTAAATAGTTCTAATGTGAGTACTTTACTAGCCATTAGTAGAAGAACTGATAGGCATTAATAACTGTAATGTAATAATAGCTATAAATTATATTAATAATATCTTCTTATCTTAGGATAGGATATAGGTCTGGAATAACCTCTTTATTAATACCTTGTAGGTCAATGACTATATATCTCTTTTTCTTAGTCTAACTATTTTAGTTGGTGACAGTCCTCTATATAATAAATACTAAGTATACTAAAGGTGTATAGCTAGTAGTGGGCTTAATCTTACTAACCTTATAAAGAGGGTTAAGTATATAATTAATATACTTATAATCCTTAGGGCTGATGTAGTAGATGTAGGGCTTAGGTAGATGATTCTCCTAACCATCTTTTATAGGAATCTCCATCCACTCTCCCTTAGGAATATGGATGGTGGAATTATTATCACTCTAGATATTATACTTTATAAATACTTTAGCAAGCTGATTGGCTTTAGGACCCTTGCTGTAGATGGTGATACTATTTAGTAAGATAGTCTAGTTATCTTAGTTAGATAGGATAATGGATTTAGGCTCAGTGGTTAGTTGATAAGCATGTTTAAACTAATTTTTAATGTACTTTTAGTATAAAGGATAGACTAGTTTAGATTTAGTAATATTAGATTTTAATAATTATACTAGTGGAATGGCATCTTTACTAATCTAGTATACTGTAATAAAATTAGCTTCTGAAATAATTCCTATATAGATATAATAGGTGATAGTAATTAGAGTAGGCATTTCATTGTGAATTTTAATGAAAGAAAACTTATAGTTAACTATATATATATATATAGTGGTGCTATATATAGTTGGACTATCTAATAGATTAAAGATAAAATTATAGTTAGTTAGTAAGTTAGTTTTTAGATGTATAGATAGCTTGCTAACTAAGTAGATAGATATAATAGATTATTACTTTATATATACTATAGCATGGGTAATCTAATATGGCTTAGCCTGTATAGTAATTAGGAAGGTTAATTAATTACATAAACTAATTATTATAATACTATATTTAAAATTAAGTATAAAGCCTTTACTGCAGATAACATTAGTTCTAATAAATAACTTAGATTTTAAACTATTAACTAGATAGTAATAGATAGTAATTTTAGTAAATGTATTCACAGAACTACTATTATTTATTAGACTAGGGAACTATAGCATCAGTATTACTAATTAGTTTGACTAGTAATAAGATCTAATGCTAGACACTGTAATGCCATCTGTAAGGTTAGTGATGGTGACTCTAGATAATCCTTTAATAAATTTAGTATTTCTAATAGTAGATAAGCAATCAGTATTAAGGCATATCTCATGGTATTCTAATATAGTGTTAATTCTGATCTTTATAGTAGCATAATGCTAGAAATAAATACTAATGAGTTTAGTTAATCTAGTTGATCTATAGGTAGATTCAACAATCTAAACAGCTGTTAGGTTATTTATAGTAGGAGTAACTAGAACTAGTTTATATATATATGGACATTTAGTAAGGTGGGCATGTAAGTAGTTCTTTAATAGGAAGGTAGTTCTATAACTATTATAGATTATAATAACAGGTGGTTTAATATTAACTATATATATATATGATTTGTCTTTAGGCTTGTATTCTAGAAAGTTATTAGACTTAAATACTGGATAATTAAGAAATACTTAGTAATCTAAATCAGTATTATTAGGACTTGGTTTATTTAGTTTAACTGAGATATATGCTAGGTGCTCTAGTTTGGTATAGATTAGATATTTAGTATTTGATTTAATATTTATATTAGTAATATAAGCCTATTGCTCTAGGGGGCTAATGTGAGAACCCTAATTCTATGACTATCTACTATTCTAATTTTATATAGGATAATTATAATTTGCAGTAGCAGTCTTATTTAAAGGTTAATTAGCTTATTAATTTCTGTATAGCTGAGTAGTTATCTATAGTTGAATAGTTGCTTGTAGTGGATGTTGGTATGATAGGTTCTGATTTAATAATTACTAAGCATACTAAGGGTACTGGAACTATTATAGTTATTAGGTGAATAGTAATACCTGCAGCTGGTATAAGTATTATAGAGTAGGTTATAAGTAGTATAGCTAACTATATCTATACTAAGGAGCATATGATTGGTTGCTTCTATTCTAGTTAGTTAGATATTCTTAAGACTAGGAATTACCTTAGTTCCTGCTCTGAGATTAATGATTAGGTTTACTATAGCTTCTATCATGGTCCTTCTTGTACCTAGTGGTAATGTCTTTCTATATATTAGTATAGGACTCCAGCTATTTAAGGAATTAGATTAAAGTAGTTATTAAAGTAGGCTTAGAAATGTTATACTATAGATATAGTTTAAGATAGGTTTATACTATAGTGATCTAGTTAAATATATCTATGATTTAGGCAGCTCAAGCATAATGGATAACCTCTTAGATAAATATATAAGGTATTTAATTATTCTGAACATTATTGTATCTATAAGAAAGAGACTATAGTTTAACTAGAGTATTAGTAATATATAGTTTGAAATATTTAACTAGTTTAGGTAGCCATCCTTCTGCTAGGGGTAAAGTATAAAGGGAATGTTTCTCTAGGTTAGTAAGTTTAGTAGTAAACTAGTCTAGAGTAGCATCTTAGAGCATTACTTATAGGTTAGCCTTAACTATAGCCTCTCCCTTATAGTTAATAATATCCTTAACCTAATTAGTAAATATATAGATGTCCTTATAGAATAAACTACTATTATATTACTTAATAAATATATTATCTGGTATATTAGGCTAGAAGTACCTAAGTTCTTCTGTTTTCTAACTATATGTCATTGGAATGGGTAATAGAATATTATTTAGAGGAGGTGGTGGTAGATTAGCTAGTATTTATTAATTAATAGTATTAATCTATTTATTTACTATATCTTAGAACTATTGAAATCACTAGTCTATAGTAATTTAGTTAGCTTATATTATGTTTATAAGGTCTTACATAGATGGTTTAGCATTTATAGGAGGTCCCTAAGGGTATCTATTATTTAGTAATTAGTTATTTATATTAAATAGCAGATTAATCTATAGTAAGTCCTGGATCTATAGTAGTAAAAGAGGAAATAACTACCTAGTGGTATGCCCTAGTAAACTAGACTATAAGTAAGTATAATATATAGATTAAACTATAACTAGATTAGCTTATTTAATGGTTCTTTAAGGGGTTGATAGTTTAGTAGATAACTAAACTAGGACTATCTAGTTAGAGGGCTTAGAGTAATTAGATAATATTAATACTAAATAAAAATAGGACTATATCTAGCCCAGTGGCTGCTCAGGCTTGTCTAGTTTATTAAAGGTAGTAGAATTTGTCTAATGATGGTAATTCTTAGAGTTAGATAGATCTAATTAGTAGGCTGAGTATAGGAACTCTTGGATAGCCTTATTTAGTGTAGATTAGTTAATATCCTAGTTAGGGGGATATGAGTGGAGGCTTAATAAAGTAGGTGGGGGTTTAATAAATTAGATGTATTATACTAGATAGATTATCTTATTATTAAACTAACAGATAAATAAGCTTTTAGATTATCTATAAAACTAGTAAATCTAATAGTCTAGTTCTACTAGATATAAGGTCTAACTAGTTATTAATCTATTAGACTAATGGCATGCAGGTAGATTATAGTATAAGAGATGGATAAAAGGAAGATAGTTAGTAGGGAGGTTAGAAGTATAGAGGTCCTATAATAGTCTTATATACTTAGGGTTAAACCCTAGGCAGTGAATATTGGTTAATTAGAAAATAATAAAATAAATAATAGAGGGGAAGAGCAGCATTAGATGTCTTGGAATCCTAAGGTTTAATAATAGTTAGTAGAGACTAGAATTTTAATATACTTTAAAAGATAAGTATAAATCTAAGAGGAATACCCTTTAGAATAAAACTAGATATGCTACCATGTTGTGGTAGTTTATATAATTTATTATAGTAAGTTAATTAAATTCTAAGATATAAAGGTTCTGCTGATTTAGTAAAGTTCTACTATACAGTGGACTAGGGGAACCAGAGCTGTAAGAATGATGTAATACCATACATAAGAATGCAACAATTATTTAGAGATTAGATTAGAGAAAGTATAGTAGCTAATAGCTTTAGTACTACTCTATTAAAAGGTAGCTTAGCCACTAGCTTTCCTTAGCTTAATAATTAGGGCAGGGCCAGCCTAGCTAATACTATCTTATAACTTATTACTAAAAGTATTGCTACTAGGGCCAGCCCCATCTCTTTAAAATAGTAAGATACTCTATAACCTTACACCCTAGCCCTATAGTTTTTCTATTAAGTTATATATATTTAAAGACTTAGTTACTACTCTAGGAAGAACTACAGGGCTAGATATAATTAGAAAAGAAAGAGAAGATAGATATAAGAAAGAGAGTAATTCTCTTTTATATCCTATCTATTACCTAGTATAGTATATAACATCATGCTAATAGTCTTAGTTAATAGATTATCTAGTTAGAAAATTATAAAGGACCTCCTAATTTATTTATATAGCTATCTCCTCTTAGTAGATAGCTAGCTTAGGCTAGATTAGTTATTTTCTTATATAGTTAACTAAGATATAGTATTCTACTAGCTACATCCTTCTTAGTATAATATTATAATAGCCTAGATCTAAGATGAGAAAGGGTATCTATCTTATAATATAGTTATCTAAGGCTATTATTAGTATAATAATATATATAAGGGGAACTAACTACTTCCTATTAAACTCTATTACTATATATTCTCTCTTTAAGAGGACTATTAGGATTCTAAATTACTAGGATAATTAGATAGCTAAGGGAGTTATTATATAGGTATATATATTTACTCTAATATTAACTAGTAAATATATAGATATAGAGAATTCATTAATAAAGATAAGTAATTCTATTTTAAAACTATCTTTTTTAAATCCTAAGAGATTCTGTAAGTCTAAACTATATAAGTTAATCTATTATTTATCTAAAAAGAAGACTTCTCCTAGATATTATTATTTTCTAGCTCTAAAGTATCCTTAGTAGGCTACTCTAGTACCTTAAGCTACACTATCTACTTTATAGAGTAGTTATAGCTAGTATAGCTTATTTAGAAGTACTTAAAGCACTTACCTTCTATTATTAGATACTTATAGATATCCTTATTAATACTATTTAGAGCTAAGGAGATAGTAGTAGTGCATCTATAGATAATATTATTATTAGAGAAAGTAGAGGCAGCTATAGAGATAATAGTATAAGAGATTATAATAATTTCTCTAATCTAAGTATTTATAGAGCTATTTATATAAGCCTTAATTCTTTTTATATTCTTAATATTTATAACTATATAACTGCAGTAGTTAGTGAACTTATAGAAGATCTTATTATTATTATTATAGGCTAATATTATAAGTTCCTATATCTATAGATAGAGCTTATTATAAAGATTATTCTTCTAGCTCTTCTTAGAGACTCTTACTTTAATAGCTAGATATAGAAATTCTAAGATAAAGTTATTCTACTTTATTAAAGACTTTATATATAAAGTATTATACTTTTACTTAGTAACTTACTTATAATTTAGATCTATAAAGATATTCTTAAGATACTTAAAAAAATTAGTAGAGTCCTAATAAGGGTTAGCTATATTATCTCTAAAATAAGAGGTAATATACTTCTAGGCATTACCCTTAATATAGCTAGTTACATAAATAATTCTTATTATAGAGATAGAGAAATAATTAGTATTAATAATAAGCTTCTGCTTAATAACTAATAATTAATCCTTAAAGTAAGGGTTCTTACTATTACTAAAGAGAGAGAGATCTAGTATCTTTATAGATTTACTACTAGTAGTTAGGGCCTAAATATTAGTATTTCTAAAGCCTTTATAGATAACTTATAGGGCAAATTTATCCTATTTATAGATAACTTCTATAAGGATGATTTAGGCCTTATCTCTGGTATAGTTTATAGCTTTAAGCTAGGTTTAAATATAATTATATTTATAGAGAGTATATTTATTCTAGGTTTAGAGTATATTAACTTTAGTCTATATCTTAATAAGTTATTTATTAAGAAGTGCTGCTTCTATATAGTTCTAACTAGTCTTTATATCTAAGTTAATATAGATATATAAGATTATATCCTAGTAGTATTTAGAGTTTATTCTCTAGTAAATAGTAAATTCCTTATAGAAGAGGCTCTTAGTTTATTTATAGATATCTTTATTAACTTTACTATATTTAGCCTAGTTAAGTAGAGTAGTTAATCTTCTAATAAAGCCTAGGATAGGCCTTTTACTCTAAGAAGGGGGGTTCTAGGTATTATTCTAATTACCTATATTAAACTAATTTTTAAGCTCCTTGGCTAGAGCAGCTATAGGTCTTACTATAGTTATATCTTTTTATAGAATTATATAATTTAAGCCTTCTTTATAGGTTTATTTTTAACTATTAGTATTATTAGTATATAAGGGGTTACCTTACTAGAGAGGGATAAGATTAATATCTTTAATATAGAAGAAATATATCTTTAAGCTAGATCTTAAGTCTAATAGGGTAAGAAGAGGTAGAGAAAATAATACTTAGTATTATATAATAGCACTGCATATAAAAACTAAATATATAGTAATATTTTAATAAAATACTAAGTATAGAGAGGAGAAGAAGAATATATATATAATAGGGAAATATATAAATAGAGGAGTAGTGTAAACTAGTTAAACACCCTAGAATAGTAAGTAGTGCTGGAGGGCAGAAAGTATAGAGCTAAGGTGGCCTGCTCAGAGATACAGTGATGAATATGGTGATGGTCGTCACATATCTAGAAGTTATTTAATAATCTATCTCTCTATACTCTATAGATTACTATATAATATAGTAATTAGGCTAAAAATAAATCTAAGAGATATAAGAATCTCCTCTAAATTTATAGTATTCCCTCTAATATACTAGCTAACTAATCTATTTAGCTAAATTAATTAAAATCCTTAACTATTAGTGATATTATTAGCTATAAAGATTTATCTAAATATCTATAGAGATAATTTATATATACTTTCTAAACTACTCTAGTAAAAGTATTAGGCTATATAAAAGATATAGTATTTATTAATAAAATAAATAATATCTTATATTACTTAGAAAACTAGTTTATTAAACTTAGTAAATCTATAATAAATATACTAGATCTTATCTTAATTAAAATTTAGGTAATATTAATAAAGATTTATAATCTAATTATTAATATATTATATAATTTAAAGGTAGATAATACTATACACCCTACTTTTTTTATATAAGTTACTATTTTATTATTACTTAATATCTTAGTTTCCTTTCCCTTTCTATAACATTCATTCTAGAAGAAATATTTATAGACTTATAGAATTAATATATTAGTAACTAATAGTTTTACTACTATCTTACTACTAATAGCTTTCTTTTTTTTTTCTTATTTTTTTCTTTTTATTTATAGGATACTATTATATACCCACAGTCTTATAGTACTTATCTAATATATTATATAATACTTATACTTTATATTATAGCTTAGCTTTAGCTTAGATAGGAGGAATCAACTATCATCTTCCCTGTTATATAGCATTGGCCATATATGACCATACTAATTATTAAATAATTAAATTAATATAATTTTAATAATAATTAGTTAATTAGTTTTCTAAATTAAAATATTTTAGTTAACTAAGATATACTACTATTTAGTAAGCTTATATATAGCTAATACTATATAATAAGAAGATAATTATTAACTCCTCCTATCTAAGCTAAAGCTAAGCTATAATATAAAGTATAAGTATTATATAACACACTAGATAAGCACTACAAGACTATGGGCATATAATAAATATTATTAGATAATATTATAGATAAGAAAAAGAAGAGTTTTAATTATTTATAATAGTAATTTAGAAATCTACTAGTACTTATTCACTAGAATATTAACTTATTATTATATATTAATATTAACTTATCTAAATAGTAAGGCTATAGAGTAATAATTTTTTATATTAAATTTAATATATCTAATAATCCTATATTTACTTTAAATTAAGACTATTCTAAAGCTTTTTTATAAGATATAGTTTTATTAATTATATTTTTAAGTAAAGCCCTAATTACTATAAAAAGGAATTACTAGCTAACTAAACTAGAAGTATCTAGAGTTATATAGATATTATAAAAAATCTAATATATAATTAAAATATCTAAGGTAGGAGTATATCTATATATTAACTATTCTATAATAATTAATATTACTTAATAAATAAATTTATCTATATTATCTATAAATAAGCTTAATCTATATCTAATCCAAGTCTCTTAGTATATCTAATTATTTTTAAATCTAATATTATATTATAAGTTAGGAAAAGTATATATTATATTAGATATATTATCTTAACTCTTATTATTTATAACTAATAATCTAGAGCCTATAACTTTAGATTCTAATATCTTATTTAGTGATTAGGAATTAGACCTAGTTATAATTAGAATTATAATAGCTAATAACTTTAAATAGAAAATTATTATAGGCTATCTATTAGATAAAAGATAGTCTAAAGTAATAGATATCTTTTAATAAAATAATAATTTAGTTATTCTAATAATACTTCTATATAACTTATAAGGTAGTCTCCTTTATATAAATAATAGCTTATTATATATTCTATATTCCTTATTATATAAAACTCTTTAGATTATATATAATAAAAATAGCCACCCTAGGGTTAATTAGATAATAGAACTTCTAAAAGGTCTGATTTTTAACTAAATCTAGTATTAAATTAAGTAATATATTTACTACTACTCTAAGTACTAGAAAAAGTAGATCTAAAGATATCTATTATATAGTATAATATAGCTAATCTATACACTAGTAATTCTATTTTATATAATTATAATAGATATAGTTATTAGATTACTAGAAACTAAATTCTTTAATATACTGATATCTATTATAGATAAGTTTATAAAGAGAATGACCATAATCCCTAGCTATATAAAATAAAAGGTCTAATAATAGATAGATATATTACTTACTATCCTTAATAAAGAAGACTAAGATTTACTAAAAATTATTATATTAAATAGAGATCTAAAATTTATCTTAGAGCTTTAGTAAAATCTAATAAAGATATTTAAGATTATATAATATTACTCTACTATCTATTATATTTAGATAAATAGTTAAAGTAAATATACTAATTAGATTATTAAAATCTATCTCTAGTATATTATTATCTTATTAAATAGAATTATAGATTAGCTTTTTATTCTACTATAACTTTAGTATATCTTTAATTTAATAAAGAATATAGTATGTCATGGGCTAGAAGCCTTGAAATCTATAACCTAGATTTGGATAGTAAGAAATCACTAAGGAATCTAACTAGATTGCAGTGGTTAAATATAATAAGGAGTGTATAAATAGTAACTAAGATTATGTGATTACTACTACTCTAGCTAGGGCTTTATAATTTTAGCTAGGGCTGAAGGAAGATTATAAGTACTTAGTAAGCTTAAGCACTTAGTGGGCCTTACCCACTATATTACCCCCCCCCTTTCTAAATTAGGCATCTCTGGCTAATACTGAAATTGTTACCTCTCTAGTAGACTTAGCTAGAGCTAAAATTACTACTCTCTAGTTAGCCTGGCTAGGGCTAAAAATAGTAAGTCTATTCTTCTATATCTCTAGCACTGCTATATTAGTAAGATTAGTTATAGGCTTCTAGATAGGCTATTTATAGCCTATCTATTTAACTAAGTATTCTATATAGTAGCTTTATCTAATATATCTTTTATACTCCTATAAGATCTCTTTAATAATATATTTAGCTTTACTATTAACTAGTACTGAGGGCAGCTAATAATTATTATTTATCTAACTTAAGAATAAATTATTAGAAGTGGGGTAAAGCAGGCTAATATAGAATATATTATATATATCTAGTAGTGTATCTAACTAGTAGATATATAATCTAATAGCTTTAAGCACTATAAACTTTATATACTATATATTAAGCTTCTAGCTTAGGTAATATATCTAGATATTCTATAGATCTAGCTATATTTTTAAGTTAATAGTATATTGCAGGCTCACTAAATAAATATAATTTAAATACTTCTCTTACTATTATTAAGCTACTACTAGTTCTAACTAAGCTATCTCTATAGCTTTTCTTATCTTTATAATAATAGTATTAACCTTCTTCCTTATAGAGTAGGCTATAGTAGTAGTAGTAGCCTTCTAATTTAGCTTCTCTATCTTTAGTAGTTTAATATTATATCTATAGTCTAAGAAGAATAGGCTAACTCCTATGCTTATAGTATCTTAGCTATTAATTATAAGCTATACTATTAATAGCAGTGACTTCTAATCTATTTATATATAATTATAGAAGTTCTGTAGATAAGCTTCTAATGTAGTATTTATCTATTTAATCTAATTATCTATCTAGAGATGGAATGCTGTTAAGAGCTATTACTAAATTTATAACTACTTATAGAAGTATTCCTAGAACTTACTAATAAATTATAGGCCATAATCTAATATAATTACACTGGGAATGCTATAGTATCTAATAAACTAATCTATTAGGAGTTACACTACTGTCTTAGAGTCTATTCTCTTATATAGTACTAAGATTATACCCTTCCTAAGTCTATTACTAATTATTATAATGTCCTTATAACTATTAGAGGTAGATAACTTTATAATAAAGTTAATAATAATCTTATACTACTTATACTCTAGAATTAGCAGTAGTTTTAGAAGTCTCTAGTACTACTTATACTATATATAATTAGTACTATACTTATTATAGTTCTGTATGAATTATTAGATATCTATAGATAATTCTAGCTAGTAGAAATTCTATATAATTATTATATATAGTATATTCTTCCTTAGGTAGCTAGTAAGTATAGAATTATAGGTCTTCTATAAGATTCTTATTTATAATAGTTTAGAATTAGGGACTTATTTATAACCTTAGTATAGTAGGTGGCTATCTAGTAATAGTAAATATTTAGTAATTAATATCTATATATATAACTCACTAGGGAAGTAGACTGCTTCCTCCCTTAGAGCCTTTTACATCTTCTCTAAGGAGATATTATCATACTCTACTACCCTCTATTACTCTTCTAATAGCAGTAATACCCCTTCTATAGGTGTTATATATAATATTATAAGATTAGGTTAATTATAATATTAATTACTATATTCCTTTAAGAAGCCTTTACCTAGTTTAGCTACTAATATATATATATAAAATACTTATATATATATTTAGCTAGTAATAGTCTTTAGAGGCACTAAGCAGTAGTTATAAGCCTTAAGTTAGTTATCTTCTATATCTCTTAGTATATCTTACTCTCTATAAGATAAGATATTAGGATATATATCTAGCTTCCTGAGTTAGTAGTATATCTTATAGTTAAATCTACTTAGTATATATAACTAATATATCTATTATTTATTAAGTCTATAGACTGTCTTAAAGTATTTAAGGTTATAGTAATCTATAATAAGCTTAAATTAGAGTAAGCTAATTAATTCTAATTTCTATTTCTTAAATATATTAATAATAGCTAGCAGTTCCTTATTATGGATCTTATAGTTATATTCTACTAGGGTATTCTTTCTAAAGATATAGATGACTAGCCTTAGTATACTATTATTATTATATTATAATATAATAGCCTCTATTATCTAGTTTAAAGTATCTATCTCCACTACTATCTTTCTATTAGGGTTAAATTATATAAGAATTAGGGCTAAAGTAAATATCTTCTTTAGCTTCTTAAAGGCTACTGCTTACTTATCTTCCTATATAAAGAGGGTTCCCTTATATATTAGCACTATCAGTGGTTATACTATATTAGAGAAGTTCTATATAAATTACTAATAGAAGTTTATAAAACTAAGGAATAACTATATACTATATATAGAGGTAGGGGCCTACTATTCTAGTATAGCCTTCATCTTATTAGGGTCTATCTACACATCTTTACTAGCTTCTATTATAAATCTAAGATATTTTATACTTTTTACTTTAAACTTATACTTATTAATATTTAGTTATAAATCTATACTTTTTAGATATTCTAGTACCTAGTGAATATATTATTAGTGCTGTACTAATAATCTATTAATAAAAATTAGCACATTATTAATATATATAGAGGTAAATTTATCTAGAAAGTCTTAAAGGGTCTAGTTAATATACTACTAAAAGGTGCTTAGTATATTAGCCATTCTAAAAGAGGTAACTAGCTATTTAAATAAGCTAAACTATATATAGAAAGCTATTAGCTATTCATCTCCTAAAGTAATATAAATTTTATAGAAAATAATAATTATATCTAGCTTAGTGAACTACTTCACCTTAGAGATGCACTCTAAGGTCTTATTAATTAGGGGGAGTAGGTAATAGTCTTTCTTTATAATTATATTTAGTATGTAGTAGTTAATATAGAACTATAGCCTATCTTTTAGCTTATAAATAAATAGTACTAGTACTGTAGTAGCTAAGCTGCTAATATAAATAAAGCCTTTCTCTAGTAGTTCTATCAGCATCTTATATAATACTAGAAGCTCTTCTTATAATATGCTATATAATAGTCCCTAAAGGGGTTCTATTATCTTCCCTTTTTTATCTTTAACTAGCTTAATTTAGTAATCTACACCTAGATAATATAGTAGTAGCTTATTAGCCTTCTTATAATTAAATACTTCTAGAAACTTATAGTAGTATACTAGCAGCTTTATAGCTAGATTAGTATACTTCTTAATCTATAAGGCCTTCTTAATATTCTTAATACTAGTAGTAAAGATCTATATAATCTTATTTTTTCTTTATTATTAATTATAGACTATAAACCTTTATATACTAATCTACTTTACTACTAACTTTAGCTTATTCTTAATACTCTCTATAGTAAGGCTATCTATAAACTATAATTATAGCCCTATTATATCTACTATTACTTTCTAGTCTACTATCTATAGGATTCCTAAGATTAAATTAGTTTTATTACCCAGCTTTAGTACTATATATATATAGACTATATACTAATAGTTCTCTTTAATATCTAGTAAGAAGTAGATAATTATTAAGATAATACTTCCTATTACACTAGTATAGTTCTTAAGCTAAATTAGCTTAATCTTAATCTACTCTAGTTATAGCTTCTATATAAAGTATTTAGCTATAACTATATAAGATATATATCTAGTATTAGATAGAATTCTATAATTATATTCCTTATTAATAATTCCAGATATAATAAATTCTGGGATATTAAATCTAATAGCTTATTAAAACCTTCTATAATTAATAAATATATCTTCTTCTTTAGAATATAGTCAATGCCAGCTTTCTAATTATATTAATCATTTAATAGGCCCCTGTAAGAGTCTTTTTATAGGAGTAACTAGTTTTCTAATTTACTATCTCTCTCTATAGCTATCTCTTCTATATTACTATTATCTAGCTCAGGTCCCACTGCTCAGGAAGTCTATAGTTATCTTATAGTAGGGTAGTTTAGTAGAGGGATAGCACTAAGGTATAGGCACATCTTAATTATATATTTAATAGCTCCATAGTATAAGCATCTATCCTTATTATAGTAATAAATATATTTAGCTTTATCTACCTACTTAGCATAGCAGTATTAGCAAGCTAAGGTTATAGCTATTAGTTCCTAATCTATAGAGTTAGCTATATTAGGCATCACTAATATTAGAGGTGCTATAAAAGATATATAGCTAGCACAGCTGCAGCTTACAGTAGCTATACCCTTACTATACTAGTTAGATTAGCTTGCTCCCCTTATATATAGGGCTTCCATCCTACTAGCTACTTACTACACCTAATAATAGTATTCTATAAAGATCTCTTTCTTTTTAATACTAGTTAGTACTCCTTTAACCTTATAGCTTAAGATACTATCTAGATAGTTCTTCTTTATCTTATTAGACTAGGAGTAGCCTCTAGCTTCTATTAGTAGTTAATTTAGGTCTGTAAGTAGCTTATTAAATAGATAGTTCTCTTAGTATAATGCTTATAACTTTTATAAAGCCTTCTCAGCCTGGCTCTAGTCTTAGAATATAAGGTTAAGCTAATTATATATACTATTTAATATTACTTATATTATATTTAGATTATTTCTATATTAATTTATTTAGAGAGTAAGAGCTATAATAGCACTACCCTTAAGCCTACTAAAGATATATTATATATACCTATAGTAAGAACTAATTATAGCTTAATTAAGTATTAGCTTTACCTATAGCTTAGAGTAAAAGGTCTAATATATAGCCTTATTAATATTATTATATATTTCTACATCAGGCAGTACTAGCTTTAGTCTTCTTACTCTATTATCTACTAAGGTTACTATTAGTATAGGCACTACTAGCTATAGTATTAAGGTGACTAAGATAGATATTAGTATAGAAATTACAGCCTGTCTCTCCTCTATTTAGGCTATATAGATAGCTATCATATCTATCTATTATACTATATATATATTTATATCTTCTAACTACTAGGCTAACTAAGTAAAGGCCTTATTCTATATATTATTCTGCTATATAGCTTATATCTACAGTGTGCTAGGTTCTCCTATTATTATTATTTAAAATTTACTATTATATGCCATTAAATCTATCTATTCTTGGTAGCTGCTTTATAACTCTATCTATTCTATCTAGTTTATCTAGTCTATCTTATCTCTACTAATATATCTATATAGTATGCTAGCTAACTATAATAATAGCTTTAGCTAGTTTAGCTATCTCTTACTAGTTCTATCTAGCTATCTGGTTTGTCTCTACTATCTCACTAGTTTACTATTAATTTAGTTAGTTTAGCTATTTCTTACTAATTCTATCTAACTAACTATAGTGAGTAATTTCTAATATCACAGGCTAGAAGCCTTGAAATCTATAACCTAGATTTAGATAGTAAGAAATCACTAAGGAATCTAACTAGATCATAGCAGTTAAATATAATAAGGAGTGTATAAATAGTAACTAAGATCACATGATTACTACTACCCTAGCTGGGGCTTCATGATTTCAGCCAGGGCCAAAGGAAGATTGTGAGTGCTTAGTAAGCTTAAGCACTCAGTGGGCCCTGCCTGCTACATAGTAATATAGATAATACTATATTAGCTTATATATAATATTAATTTATTAATATTATTTAATATTACTCTACTATTTCCTAATTATATAAAGTAATTATTTATATATTATATAACTACTATAGAAGCCTTATATCTTATAGTACTAATAATAAAGAAATATTATAATACTTAATATAAACTAATTATATTTACTAAAGGTAATAAAATCTTATTTAAATTATATATTAATTATATAACTTAATTAATATTAGGCTATAAGCTAGATAATTAGTTTACTAGTCTCTTTAAAGTACTTAATAAAGTTAGACTATTAATATATAAGCTTAATTTTTTAAAGGATTAGAGACTATATCTAGTTATCTCTATTATATATTTTAAGAAATACTATAATAATAATTCTTTTAAATATAAACTAGAAGTGCTAGATCTTATTTATATTAATAATAATATAGATAAATATTAATCTTATAAAATAGAGAAAGTTATTAGAAAATAAGAACTTATAGCTAAACATAAGAAAAATAAGAAGAAAATAATATAATATCTAATAAAATAAAAAGATTAGGGTAATAAATAAAATTAATAGATATTATTTAATTAGCTTAGTAATACCAAAGAATTAGTATAAGAATTTAATAAAGCTAAGAAATAATAGTTATTTTATCTTATATATTTTATATCTATATTTATCTTTTATAACTTATTCTACTAAGCTTATTTTACTTTATCTTTTATCTACTCTTTATTCTAAATCTATTTTCTATCTTTTTATACTAAATCTATTTTATACTATAGCTATATATATTATTTATTATTTATATTTTATTATATTATTTACTATTCTATTATTAACTATTAGATAATAAGTAAGATTCTTATATCTTTTAATATCTCTCTCTACTTTCTTCTTCTCTTATCTACTCTCTTATATACCCTTTCTTTTCTATTTATATATAGTATACTTTATAACCCTATTCTAAGTACTTATACCTAGTAATAGCTAATCTAGAGGAATAATCTATATTTATTAAAGAGTGATATTAAGTATTTAAATACTATACTAAGGAATTCTTTATTTAGATTAAAATAGCTATTTTTAGTCATCCTATATTATACTTATCTAATAATAAGCTAAATAGCCCATCTATAACTACTTCTAAAAGTTAGTTAATAATTTATATATTAGTAGTTAGAATACTAGTAAAAAAACTAAAGATAATAAGAAAATTAACTCTAGTAAAGATAACTAATATAGATAATAAGAAATAGAAGAAAAAATAGATATAGTAATAAAAGATAGTAGTAATATAAATATTTATATAAAGATTATAATATAACCTTTTCAACCTTATATTATAGAAATAGAGAGTAAAACTAAATTTTAAAACTCTAGTTATAGATAAACTATCCCTAGAGATTCCTAACTTTAACTTCTCTAATATTCTAATAAAAGTTATTAATTTTATATTAAATTATCTTTATTCCTATTTAGCTCTAAGAGACTATTTTATCTAATTAATATATATATCTATTTATATAAAGTTTAAGATAAATAAATCTTAATTTAAGATTTATAATTCTACTAGCTAGATAATATTAATTAAGTACTATTAATTATTTAATAAATAAATAAAGGATATTAATAGATAGAAAGTAATAAAAAAATATTTTATAGAAGTAAAGAGACTCTATAAGTTAGTAACTAAGAAATATAATAAGAATATAGTTAAATATTAGTATTAATAAAAAAAATAGGAAATTAATATTCTAAAATAATTATATATTAGTAATAATTTAAAGAAAGTAGTAACTAACTAGCTTATATAAGAAAATAAAAAGAATAAAAATAGTAGTTATTTAATATTTTATACTAGAAATCTACTTCTAGTATCTAATAGTGGATCTATTTATATATAATAATAATTTAGCTATAAGAGTACCCTTCTAACTTAGATTATTTAATAAATAATAAAGTATAATAAAGTAAGGGACTGGTTCAATCCACACCCTGCTGGATAACACCACACCCTTCTAGATAATGACACACCCCCAGCTCCCAAACAGGCAATTTTTAGTCATATGATAGGTATCAAACTCCAATATAATTCTGACTTACTATAGAGAGGTAGAAAATCAAACATAATTCTAGCTTACTGCTTGCTATATAAAATTAGATATATAAAATTAAATATACACATTCCTAATAATTATAAACTAGTAATATCATACTTAATTAAGGATTCTAGGCTCTCTAGTAATAACCCTATAAAACCTATAGCTACACCCCCCTTAAGGGCCCTAAGTCTCTAACTAATACATCCCTATAGCCCCTCCCCTCCACGGCGCTTTTACTGGTGTATTAAATACTTATTATTAGCCTTTATCTTACTATTAGAATAATAATAAAGCACTACTAAATGATAATTATCTAAATACTTCTTAGTTATTATTTATATACCTTATAGAAGCGCACAGCCGCATATATATATATAGAGTAGTAGAGGTATAGAGATTAGGTAACTATAAATTACCTATTTAGGAACTAGGGGGTGTGTTATTATCTAGAATAGTGTGGTGTTATCCAGCAGGGTGTGGATTAAACCAGGCCCTAAAGTAATTATTACTCTATAAAAAATTATTATAGAAAAATAGAAAGCTATAGCACTATTAATAGGCTAAAAGAGATTAGTTTATCTTATTAATTTAAACTTAGATAATAAGAAAGATAATAAATATATTTAAGAGTTATCTAATAATCTATCTCTTTATATTCTATAGGTTGCTATATAATATGATAATTAGACTAAAAATAAATTTAAGAGGTATAAAAATCTTCTCTAGATTTATAGTATTCCCTCTAATATACTAGCTAATTAATCTACTTAGTAAAATTAATTAAAATTCTTAACTACTAGTAATATTATTAATTATAAAGATTTATCTAAATATCTATAGGGATAATCTATATATATTTTCTAAGCTACTCTAGTAAAAGTATTAGGCTATATAAAAGATATAGTATTTATTAATAAAATAAATAATACTTTATATTATTTAGAAAACTAATTTATTAAATTTAATAAATCTATAGTAAATATACTAAATCTTATCTTAATTAAAATTTAGATAATATTAATAAAGATTTATAATCTAATTATTAATATATTATATAACTTAAAGATAGATAATATTATACACCCTACTTTTTTTATATAAGTTACTATTTTATTATTACCTAATATCTTAGTTTCCTTTCTATAATATTCTAGGAGAAATATTTATAGACTTATAGAACTAATATATTAGTAACTACCTATTTTACTACTAATAGCTTTCTTTTTTTTCTTATTTTTTTCTTTTTATTTATAGGATACTATTATATGCCCACAGTCTTATAGTGCTTGCCTAGTATATTATATAATACTTATACTTTATATTATAGCTTAGCTTTAGCTTAGATAGAAGGAATCAACTATCATCTTCCCTGTTATACGGCATCAGCCATATATGACCATACCATGGTTCCTCCAGCTCACTGTATAGTAGAACCTTACTAAATAGGTAGAATCTTTATATCTTAGAAAATATAATTAACTTACTATATTAAATTATATTAGATTACTATAACTTAGTAGTATATCTAGTTTTATTCTAGAGGATATTCTTTTAGATTTATATTTATCTTTTAAAGTATACTAAATATATTATCTTTACTAACTATTATTAAGCCTTAGGATCTTAAAATATCTAGTTATTCTAGTATTATTTCTTTATTATTTACTCTTCCTTTACTACTTTACTATTTTCTAATTAATATTTATCACCTAGAGTTTAATCCTAGTTATATATTATATAAGACTATTTTAGGGATCTCCTATATATCTAATCTCTTTTCTTATTAATTATCTTTCTTTTAAATACCTCTTTATACTGTGCTCTACTTTTATACTATTAGTAACTAGCTTAATATCTTTAATTAATAACTAGTTAGACTCTATGTCTAGTAGAACTAGGCTATTAGATTTATTAGTTTTATAGATAGTCTAAAAGTTTATTTACTTAATAGTTTAATAGCTAGATAATCTATCTAGTATAATATATCTAATTTATTAAGTCTCTCTCTACTTCTTTAAATAACTATTAGATTAGATATAATCTTATTCTTATTTAGTATTAATATTATCTAATTACTCTAAGCCCTCTAACTAGATAGTCTTAGTTTAGTTATCTATTAAATTATTAATTTTTTAAAGAACTATTAAATAAGCTAATTTAATTATAATTTAATTTATATATTATATCTATTTATAATCTACTTTACTAGGATATATAGCTAGATAACTATTCTTTAATAAATCTTTAGTTACTAAATAACTATAGACTAATTAATTATTTAATATAAATAATTAACTATTAAATAATATATATCCTTAAGGACCTTCTATAGATACTAAACTATTTATATAAGATCTTATAAATATAATATAAGTTAACTAGATTACTATAGACTAGTAATTTTAATAGTTTTAAGATATAGTAAATAAATAAATTAATACTATTAATTAATAAACTTTAGCAGATCCTTTACCCCCTTTAAATAATCTTTTATTATCTATTTCTATAATATATAGATAGAAAACTAAAGAGCTTAGTTACTTCTAGCCTAATATACTAGATAATATATCTATTAAGTAATATAATAATAACTTATTCTATAAGAATATTTATATATTTACTAATTAAATTAAAAATATTATTAACTATAAGAGTAAGGCTATAGTTAAGGCTAATTTATAAATAATACTCTAAAGTATTACTTTAGACTAGTTTATTACTAAATTTATTAATTTAAAGAAATATTCTCTTTATACTCTATCTCTAGTAGAAGGATGACTATCTAAACTAATTAAATACTTTAAATTATATATTACTAATACTCTAGTTAAGCTATAGTCTCTTTTCTATAGATATAATAATATATAGAATAACTAAATACCCTATATATTTATTTAAAAGGTTATCTATTATATTTAAGTTATCTAGATTATAGATATATTTAACTAAATTACTATAATATAGATCTGCTTTAAGCTATATCTATAATATAATATCTCTAAGCCTACCTTAAATACCACCTTAATCTAATTCCTTAAGTAGCTTAAGTTCTATATTAGTATATAGAAAGATATTACTACTAACTATAAGAAGGACTATAATAAAACCTATAGTAAATTTAATTACTATTAATTCTAAAGAACTCTAGATAATATTTAATCTTAAGAATAATATCTAATTAACTAGAATAGAAGTAACTAATTATATACTCTCTAGTATAGATATAGTTAGTTATACTACTTATAATCTACTCTATAATATCTATATTAATTATAATTATAGGCATCCCTATTTATCTAATAATTATAATAGTACTAATATAGTAATACTAGTATCCTTAGTAACTATTAGGCCTGCTATACTAATATCTATAAATAACTATTTAACTATAGATAACTATTTAGCTATAGAGAAATTAGTAAGCTAATTAATCTTTAAATAAGATTACTACTATAAATTATAACTATTCTATATAGAATTAGAATAATAGATAGCTATAGAACTAAGCTTATATTAGCCCTCTAGAATAATAAGCTTATATTATTAATATAACTACTAAATTAACTTCTAAATAATTATATACCTTTATATATACTAAACCAGAGCATCTAGTATATATCTTAGTTAAACTAAATAAACTAAGTCCTAATAATACTAATCTAGGCTACTAAGCATTTCAGTTAGAGTTGCATTTAGTGCGAGTTTGGGTCCAGCTTTTAGAAACTGTCACCAAATTGCATTAGATTTGGGTTTAAATCTTAGGGCCTGTAACCCACCCAGACCCAATGTAATTTAGTTGTAGTTTTCACTATAAAATCTATTACTAGGCCTAGATAGGCCTAGCTAGGCCTATACTAACTAACCATAGTTAGATTTGGTTTGATTTCAGGTTAGTTAAACTACTAATTTTAACTATTTTAACCCTTATCATTCCCCCTTTAGGGCCCCCTTTGGGGGCTATCTAGGCCCCCTTAGTATATAAAATTATAATTTTTATATAAAATATATAGTAATTATTATTATACTAATCTAATTCTAAAATATTGATTCAATATCTATAGGATTAAATGGGTGGTGGTTAAAAATTATTTAAAAGATATAGTAGTTATTAGACCTTAGTGCCTTTATATATATATATCTGCACTACTTTTATACCAACCTATAATAGAAATTATTATTCCCTTTTATCTCAGCAACCACTAGGTATTTTTAAATAATATTTATATTATTAGATAGCCTGAATTAAGGGCTATCTAATAATATTAAAATTATTAAAAAATCTATAGAAATGACTAATTTCTAGGTAAAAGTAGGTTGGGTAATTTCACCTAACTTAAAAATTTATAAAAACTAAAACTAATAGTTTTTACTGAACCTGGAGTGAGCCTAGGGAAGGGAACTTAAATCTGAAGTAATCCCTAAGGCTTACCCCTGAACCTAAACCCCCCTAGGTTCAGTGAGGGTTGGTTGTGATTTCTGTGGGTCGGTTATGCTGCATGCAACTCTAGCATTTCTTAGTTATCTAGTATTTAAATCTAATAATTTATTTAAGTATAAACTAAAGGATAAGTTATATATATATATAATTAATATTAAACTATCTATTATAGTAACTTATAATAGTTATAGAACTATATTCCTATTAAAGAATTATTTATATACCTATCTTCTAGAATATCTATATATATATAAACAAGTTTCTATTATTTCTACTATAGATGACCCAATAGCTATCTATATTATTAAGTCTAGTTATAAGCTAACTAAACTAACTAGACTTATTAGTATCTATTCCTAATATTATACTACTATAAAGATTAGAATTAATAGTATATTAAAATACTATAAGATATACCTTAATATTAGTTACTTCTCTACTATTAGGAATACTAAATTTATTAAAGTATTATCTAGTATAACTATTACTAAACTTATAGATAATATTATAGTATCTAGTATTAGATCTTATTACTATTTAAATTAATTAGCTATATTAATATTATAATTCTCTAGATTAATAAATAATAATAGTTTTATAAATATATTTATTAAGATTACTATCTATTACTACTTAGTAGATAGATTAAAGCCTAAGCTATTTATTAGAACTAATATTATCTATAGTAAAGATTTTATACTTAATTTTAGATATAGTATTATAATAATTAGATCTTATAACTAGCTAATCTTCCCTATTATTATATAGGCTAAACTATATTAGATTATCTATATAGTAGTATATATAAAGTAATAGTTTATTATATTTATATACTTAGTTAGTAGGCTATCTATATATTTAAAGATAGACCTATTTATTAACTATAATTTTATCTTTAATCTACTAGATAGTTTAATTTTATATAGAGCTATTATATATATATATAGTTAATTATAAGTTTTTATTTATTAAAATCTATAATAAGATGGCTGCCCTAATTACTATTATCTATTATATCTATATTAGTATTATTTTAGATACTAATTTTATTACAGCTTATTAAGTTAGTAAGAAGGCTATTCTATTAGCTTAATTATTAGAATTTAGACTAAAGTTTAGATCTAAGCTAGTTCACCCTTCTACTAGATATTATAAATATATTAAATACTAATTTAAATATACTTACTAGCTAACTACTAAACCTAAATCTATTATCTTATTTAACTAAGATAATTAAACTATCTTACTAAATAATATTACTATCTATAGTAAGGGTCCTAAAGCTAATTAGCTTACTAAAGTATTTATAAAGTATAATATTTAGAGAGATAATAGTTCTATTATCTATATTTCTAAGAAAGAATAGATAGAAGTTTCTATAAAAGATAACTAGAAGAATTATCTATCTAAGCTATATATCTATTATATTAGTTCTAAAGATTATAAGTATATTAATTATATACTTAATCTTCTCTATAAGGCTAGTAAAATTAAGCCTACTACTAGCTATATATCTTTAATATATCTAGTATTTATTATATAGAGAATTATTACTAACTAAAATAGTTAGACTAAAGAAAAGGGATATATAGTTATTAATCTATAAGATATTAATAAGAAGGTTATTCTAGACCTATATCCTATCCTAAGATAGGAAGATATTATTAATATAGTTTATAGCTATTATTATATTATAGTTATTAATATCTATTAGTTCTTCTACTAATAGCTAGTAAAATAATCTTATTAGAATTATTTTACTATCATTAGTTATCACAGCTAGAAAATATTTAATATTATAATTATAGGATTTATTAATTCTATCCTATATATCTAGTAATAAATAAATTAAATCCTAAAGAACCTCCTATTTATTAAGATCTATATTAATAATAATATCATTACCTCTAAAAGGTTTAATAAATATCTAGAGTATCTTAAGATTATTCTATAATATCTATAAGATATCTATATTTAACTAAAACTAATTAAGACTTTTATTAGATTCCTAAGCATCTAGCTACTAGAATAATATATTAATATATTAGGCTTATCTACCCTAGATAAAAAACTTACTACTATTCATGCCTTAGAGTTTCTGTTGTAGCCTTGTAGGGTTACCTTATCCTACTAGCTTAGTCAGTCCACAGCCTA
The DNA here is from genome assembly GCA_022814375.1 of Aspergillus quadricinctus. Lineage (NCBI taxonomy): Eukaryota > Fungi > Ascomycota > Eurotiomycetes > Eurotiales > Aspergillaceae > Aspergillus > Aspergillus quadricinctus. Next base: position 5,538 of record JAKLNT010000128.1, on the reverse strand, counting down.
GTGAGGCGGCATATATTAGCTGCACAGTCTAGCTTCCTAGGTAGTGAATCTATCTATCTTACTACTAGTAAGCTGCTACCCTAACATCAGGTTATAAGCTCCTAATTCTTTTATTTTAAGTAATATTAAAGCTATTTAAATATGCCTATTAACTAATTAGATGGCTAGGTCTAGGGGGCTAGGATAGATTAAATAGCTAGCAGCTACTATACTAATTAAATAGCTAGTAGCTATTATACTAAATAAATAATTAATAGCTAATTCTAAACTAAATTTACTGTTAATAGTAGCTATATTAATTAGATAATGAATCTACTAATAGATAATATTAAGCTTAACAGTATACCTATTCTTAAGAAAGATAATAAGCTAGATAATTAGCTAATATATACCTAGATGACCTTAGATCTATTTAATCTAAAGTAACTAATTAATCTAATAATACTAAGGCTAATACTGATTAATCTAGCCTATCTAAGATAGCACTAATTATTAAAGCTAATTTAAATATAGTTAATAAAAAGTATCTCTACTAATCTTATATATTTAATATATAAATTAGTACTTCCCTAAGATTATATTAATAAGATTATACTTACTTTAATATATATTTTATAGAGAAGAGGTATTAATTATATCTAGTCTATATAGAAGAGTATAATCTTTATCTAGTAAAATAATTTTACTACTATAGATCTCTTTATTAATAAGCTAATTAATTAGATAAATATATTAAATAGTCTAAAATATATAATCTAGCTTTACTAAGTATTTATTTTACTTATCTATAATCTATAGCCTAAGCTAGAATCTTAGTATAGTTTATTTATAATAAGCTATTAATAGTAAGATCTTATTAAAATAATTAATTATTATAAATTTCTCTATATCTACTAGGATACTAAAGATTAATTAATTACTCTAAATTATAATTTAGCTATAGTATATACTTCTTAGTAGTAAATAATCTAATTAGAAGATCTTAATAAGTAAATAATATTAAAAGTCTTTAAGTAAATAACTTTAATAAGCTTCTAGAATCTAAGATTAAAGTAATTAGTATTAAAGAGATTAATTAAGAAGTATTATATAGACCCTAAGGCTAAAGATAGCCTATAAATCTAGATATCTAATTAATTTACTAAGGGCTGTCTTAGTAATAGAATATATTTATATTATTTATTAGTAAAGTATTACCCTACTAGATGCTACTATCTAGTACCTAAGATTTAGTATAAGAGATAGAAGCCCTATAAAAAGATCTAGATAATATCTTCTATAGTCTATATTATACTATCTAGAACTATAAATACTGCTGTTACTAATATAGATAATAATATCTAATTTACTAATATTAGAGTAATATTATTTAATAGTAGTATTAGGCTTAGCTAAGCTAAGATAGCTATACTTATTAAAGATATTTTTAATAAAAGAGATCTACTATAATTAGTTAAAAGTAAAAATAGTTAAAATACTATAGAAGATATATATATTACCCTTTTAGAAAGTTAGTAAGACCTTATATAGGTGGGCTGCGCGCTAAGGGGGCTATATTATAGGGTTACCTTACCCTACTAGCTTAGTCAGCCCATAGCCTAGTAAGGCAGTATATATTAGCTGCACAGTCCAGCTTCCTAGATAGTGAATCCATCCATCTCACCACTAGTAAGCTGCTACCCCAACGTCAGTTTCTATATAACTTTAAGAAGCTAGAGTATTATCTAGGACTTATTAGATAGTTTTATTATTATATTAATAAGTATATCTATATTACTAAACCTTTATAAGAATATAAGATATAGATACTTAAAGGTAGCTTTTTAAAGGGATCTAAATATAAGATATTTATTACTAGTAAAGTAATTAATATATCTATTAGCTAGGAAGCTAAGGTATTCTATTAGTTATAAGCTATATTTAATAGCCTGCTTTTCTATATCTACTTTAATCTTATAAAATAATTATATACTAATCTAGACACCTTATATAATAGCTTTAGTATTATAGTATATTATATCCTAGATAATAATTAGTATACTAACCTTTTAATTCTACTAGTCTAAATAGTTATTTAGCCTATTCTTTTTCTTAGTTAAATACTTACTAGTACTAAATTATAATATTAGCTAACTAAATTAGAAGTAGCTTACCTTATATAGACTCTTTAAAAGTTATACTATATAATTAAGTCCTCCTATTAACTAACTATTATCTATATAGGTTATACTTCTACTATTAGTATCTCTATATAGATGTCTATAAATATTATTATATTAGAATAGCTGAATCTATAGTTAATCTATACTTCCTAATATATTTAGTAATTCTAATTATAGGTGTTCTACTAATTAGATAAATTAAATATAGTTATAGATATGCTATCTTATCTACTAATAATAAAATAGAATATTAAGTAGGATAAATCTAATCTTAATTCTATTAATATTTATCTTACTAACTATAGATATACTATGTCATCTATCTAGCTATCTAATAAATTTAAGAAATAGGTTACTAAAGGATACTATAATAATCTATATACTATCTATATTATTAAGATTCTATATAATAACTAAATATCTAATTTACTAACTATCTTACCCTACTAGCTAGATAATAATAGACTACTCTATATAATAAAGTATTAGTTAGTTAGTAATAAAATTATTAAGGAATCTTAGATTTATATTCTATACCCCCTTATACAGGATTTATTCTAGTTAATCTATAATAAATAAAATTATTAGAGTATTAATAAGTACCTAGCCTTACTTAATAGATTTATATTATACTAAGGATATTACTTACTATATTAGTATATTAAATACTGTCTAATTTATCTATAGAATAAGATTTAATATTATAAACTATATAGAAGTCTCTAGCCTATATAAGTTCTACCTACTCTATTTAAAATTATTATTATAGATTTTATTATAGTATTACTAGATAATAGTAGGTATGACTAGCTATTAATTATTATTAATAAGTTTAGTAAGTATATTAGTCTTATCTTTAGTAGAATAATATTAACTACTAAAGAATAAGGATCTAGCCTTTTATAGTACTTCTAAGGATATAATTAAAGAATATCTTATTTCTTTATCTCTAACTATAATTCTATCTTTATAAGTAAATTCTAAAAAGGTCTTTTTACTATACTAAAGATATATTAATTATATTTAACTACCTTCTATCTATAAATAGATAGTTAAACTAAATATATTATTTAGATTATTAAGATTATACTATATTATATCTATATTACTACTAAATATCCTAATCTTTTCTAGTAGATAATGGATATATTAAGTATCATCTCTACTATTAATAGATTACTAAATAAATCTACTAAAGTAATCCTATATTAGTTATTTTTTAGTATTAAACTTTATTAACTATAGCAACTCCTAAAGTAACTTATTAAATATTTAAACTTAAATAAGATTTCTTAGTATATCTTAATACTAAGGAAGCTATAAAGTATATATCTATATAGATAAAGGAGATCTATAATTAAAATTATAAGCTAATTAAATTCTATATTAGGGACTAGATTTATATTTAGTTATACTATAGTTATATCTTATTAATTAAGTAAACTTGTAGTGGGCAGGGCCTGCTGAGTGCTTGAGCTTACTAAGCACTCACAATCTTCCTTCAGCCCTGGCTGAAATCATGAAGCCCCAGCTAGGGTAGTAGTAATTATATAATCTTAGTTACTATTTATACACTCCTTATTATATTTAACTACTATAATCTAGTTAGATTCCTTAGTAATTTCTTACTGTCTAAATCTAGATTATAGATTTCAAGGCTTCTAATCTATAATATTAGAAATTACTTACTATAGCCAGTTAGATGGAATCAGTAAGATATAGCTAAACTAACTAAATTAATAGTGAACTAGTAAGATAGTAGAGATAAACTAGATAGCTAGATAGAACTAGTAAGAGATAGCTAAACTAGCTAAAGCTATTATTATAGTTAGCTAGCATACTATATGGGTATATTAGTAGAGATAAGACAGACTAGATAAATTAGATAGAATAGATAGGGTTATAAAGCAGCTATTTAGAATAGACAGATTTAATAGCATATAATAGTAAATTTTAAATAATAATAATAGGAGAATCTAGTGTGCTATAGATATAGGCTGTATAGTAGAATAATATATAGAATAAGGCCTTTACTTAGTTAGTCTAGTAGTTAGAAGATATAAATACATGTATAGCATAATAGATGGATATAATAGCTATTTATATAGCCTAAATAGAGAAGAGATAGGCTGCAACTTCTATACTAGTATTTATCTTAGTTATCTTAATACTATAGCTAGCAGTGCCTATACTAACAGTAACCTTAATAAATAATAAAGTAAGAAGACTAAAGCTAGTACTGCCTGATATAGAAATATATAATAATATTAATAAGGCTATATATTAGATCTTTTACTCTAAGCTATAGATAAAGCTAATACTTAACTAAGCTATAATTAGTTCTTACTATAGATATATATAATATATCTTTAGTAGACTTAAGGGCAGCACTACTACAGCCCTTACTTTCTAGATAAATTAGTATAGAAATAATCTAAATATAATATAAGTAATATTAAATAATATATATAATTAGCTTAATCTTATATTTTAAGACTAGGGCTAGGCTGAGAAGGCTTTATAAAAGCTATAAGTACTATATTAAGAGAACTATCTATTTAATAAGCTACTTACAGATCTAAATTAACTACTAATAGAAGCTAGAGGCTACTCCTAATCTAATAAGATAAAGAAAAACTATCTAAATAGTGCCCTAAGCTATAAGGTTAAAGAAGTACTAACTAGTATTAAGAAGGAAGAGATCTTTATAGAATACTATTACTAGATATAGTAAATAGCTAGTAAAGTAGAAGCCTTATATATAAGGGGAATAAGCTAATCTAACTAGTATAAAAGGGGTGTAGCTACTATAAGCCATAGCTATATTAGCTATATATCTTTTATAATATCTCTAATACTAGTAATACCTAATACAGCTAACTTTATAGATTAGGAACTAATAGCTATAACCTTAGCCCACTAACACTATTATATAAAGTGGGTTAATAAAGCTAAATAAATTTATTACTAAATTAAAAATAGATATCTATACTGTAGAGCTATAGACTATATAATTAAGGAATATCTATATCTTAGTACTATTCTCTTACTAGACTATATTACTATAAGATAGCTATAGACTTTCTAAGTAGTAGGACCTAAGCTAGATAATACTGATATAGAAGAGATAGCTATAGAGAGAGATAGTAAGTTAAAAAACTAGTTACTTCTATAAAAAGACTCTTACAAGGGCTAGTTAAATAGTTAATATAATTAGAAAGCTAATATTAACTATATCCTAAAGAAGAAGATATATTTACTAATTATAGAAGGTTTTAATAGGCTATTAGATTTAATATTTTAGAATTTATTATATCTAGAATTATTAATAAGGAATATAATTATAGAATTCTATCTAATACTAGATATATATCTT